>CM033455.1:9697289-9914789 GCA_019425755.1 Amaranthus cruentus
AAAAATTTGTAGGACGCTGTCGTACGCGCACAAATTTAAATTATATTTTACCCTATTACAACTTCCTAAATATAGTAAGTGGTAAGTAGGGGTCGAACCCACAGAGATTGTGATTACTAAATTTAAAGATACTTCTAAAATATTTATTTTAATATAAAATATGGAAAGTAAAAAGATGGGGGGAAATGAGTTTTGATTACACTACTAAAAACTTTAAAATAAAATAAGCTTAAAAGTAAAATATGTAAAGTAAATAAGAGAGTAAATTAATAAGAGAAAGTAGTAGCAACATGTATTTTAGTCATTGGCAAGATTATTTTTTATCATTGATTAATTACAACTTTTATATGAATAGGCGGCTGTAGGATTTATAGTACCCTCGTAAATCCCCTGTCAACCCTTTTATATTAGCTTACTATTTGTACCCAAGATAGTAAAGCCCTAGTGTTCATTAATCCGGTTTTAATGAATTGACTGCTTTAATTTTAGGAAGACTTCACCAACCATTAAATTTAATTAAGAAGATACCCTATAACCCAACTAAATTTAATATTATGTAAACTCTAATAATAAAACTAGATGCAGTTATTATTACTAGTTGTTTCTTTAATAAAACTAACTAAACCAAGTTTAATTAATTTTCAAACATTAACTTATACAAGAATAATTAAGTGTACCCAACAAAATTAATCTTATATAAATTTAAAAATAAAAACTAGTTTACATAAATACTCAATAACAAAGTTGTATAAATTAAAAATCGATTTCAAATCTCATAAAAATAATATGCCAAGACATTAATACATGTTACTACAAAATAATTTACTCTAAATTAAACATGATAAAAGAGAGAATAAGAAAAATTCATTAAGTAAATAATTTTATAATACAAAATAAAAAACTAAAAATATTCTTCTATCTCTCTATACTTAGTAGTATATGAGAATATGTTACATCTTTTGTGGGAGGTTAATGCCTCTATTTATAGAGGTAAAAAGAAGCAAAAGACAAAAATAAATCCAACTTGTAGCCATTGGAATTCGATCCCTTGCCAACTACACCACTTGTACACACTTCAACCAAGTGTGCTATGTCGGTTTAGGTGCTAATTGAGTAGATTAGTACAATAAAGGTCAAAAAGTTCAGCTGGGTATTAATTGCTTTAAGATAAGTGGCCATGCTTCAACCAAATCAACAAGAGTGTTTTAATTGAAATTGTCTTCTTCAATTAACATTTTATCTTCCAATTGTAGACTTTAATAATTACAGCCGACTTCTTCTCTGTCTTGCCATTGATACAGATGGATTTAGCTTCTGGTCATAACTACAAGGTTGTAGATCTTTTCGAGTAGATGTCCGCAGCATCAAAAAACGCCTGATTTGGAGTTCGGATGATTGAGATATGGCCATTTCAAAACTGATGCGTCAAATACTTCGCGAGTAACGATTTTTCTTCGTTCGGCTCCAATTTTCTCATTTCGTCCAACTCTATTTTTAATCAAAAATCCTACAAAATATTAATAAAATTTTATAAGTGTAGATATTAATTCATAAATGAAATATTCACTAAATATTAAATATTATTTAATAAACGTAATAAAATTATACGTAAAGAGGAATAAAAATAATATAACTTTTAGCACTTAACAAATTCCCCCACACTTATCCTTTGATCGTCCTCGATCAAATTAAGTATTGTAATAATATTAACTATTATCGAATTTGCATTTAGCGTATGCAACAAGCCATTTAAACCCCTAGGTTACCCCTAGTGGACGAGTTATGATCTCGTGAGGGTTTACAGAAGATATACCCACAAAATCTCAAAACTTTCTTCCCAAAATATCTTTTTATAAAGGTATGACTGATTTCAAAGGTATTTTTCTTAATTCGAAAGAAACATAATATCGAGCTATATTACCAAATTCACACATAATCATATATCCCTATTGAAACCCATAAATATTCAACAAACTAATAGAAAATGTTATGCATCTTTAAACTTGTAATATCCGATCTTTTAATTCTTTTTTCATGATATCACAATTTTCAAACCAAGTAATTACATGGTACTCGAAATCCATTGATTGATCACTCTTCGATATTAAATAACACCATATTTTGTTTCCGTTTTGAACTTCTCCGTTCATAATTTATACATTATCCTTTTTGGACCTACTTATGCCCCTCTTGAGCCATGATCAACCAATAGGATATATTTATGAGATTGATTTTTGACCTATTGGCACAAGGTTTTCCTTGTTTTTCATATCGGTTTCTCAAGGTAAATACTTTTTTTCTTCCCTTTTTTTTTTTATTTTTTTTTTCATAACATTTTTTTTTTCACTTCACTTTTCATCTTCTTCATCAATCAAGTATTGGATTATGGTGTTATTTGGAAGAGATCCTTTCAACATAGATATCATAGTAAACGAGTAAAAACTTCATAGTATGTGTGACACATAAATTACTTTAAATTTATTTTAGAATACAAGTAGCATAACATTAAATATTAGTAAATCGAAACCAAGGAATACTTATAACAAATATGATGTAGGTGAACTAAAATAATATAGAAAGATATAAATATTCTTACAATTAATTTATTTACAAGTCAGTAAGTCATACAATTATAAAATTTATTTTTTTTTTTTAATTTTTTTTAGGAGAAGTTTGATTTATATGTATATATTTTTAAAAAAAAAAAAAAAAAAAAAAAAAAAAAAAAAAAAAAAAAAAAAAAAAAAAAAAAAAAAAAAAAAAAAAATTTTTAAAAAAAAAAAAAAAAAAAAAAAAAAAAAAAAAAAAAAAAAAAAAAAAAAAAAAAAAAAAAAAAAAAAAAAAAAAAAAAAAAAAAAAAAAAAAAAAAAAAAAAAAAAAAAAAAAAAAAAAAAAAAAAAAAAAAAAAAAAAATTTTAAAAAAAAAAAAAAAAAAAAAAAAAAAAAAAAAAAAAAAAAAAAAAAAAAAAAAAAAAAAAAAAAAAAAAAAAAAAAAAAAAAAAAAAAAAAAAAAAAAAAAAAAAAAAAAAAAAAAAAAAAAAAAAAAAAAAAAAAAAAAAAAAAAAAAAAAAAAAAGCCAATCATGGTCTTCAGATGATCGAAGGAACAAAACTAGCCGATGCGTGGTAGTATCAGAGAAAATTTGGTAAACTCATCTACCTCTCTCATACATGGCTAGACGTTGCATATGCATTTAGTGTAGAGCAGGTTTTATGCATCAACCATAGTCACAAAATATGACATTAGTTATGAGGATCCTAAGATACCTAAAGGTTACCAGTAGAGGAGGCCTTCTATTCATAAAAAGTAATTACTTGGATCTTTTGGCCTATACAGATGCAGATTGGGCAGGAGATCGAGATGATAGGAAATCCATATCTAGGTACTTTACATTGGTTGAGGGAAAGCTGGTTACATGGAAATGTAAGAACGAAAAGATTTTCGCCTTATCAACTATTGAGGCGAAGTTTTATGGTAGGCCAAAGGAATAACTGAAGTTATATTGTTAAAGAAGCTCCCATGTGAAGTACACTTCCCATATAAGAATCCTTGTAAATTGTTTTGTGATAATAAAGCAACATTAAGTATCTCAGTAAAGCCGATTCAACACAACCAAACAAAACATGTTGAGATCGATACACTTCATAAAGGAGAAATTTGAGAAGAAGATTATACGTTTTCCCTTTATAACATCAAAACAACTAGCAGATATCCTTACAATGCCAGCTACATTTCGAGCTTTTGAGCGAGCTTTGTGCAAGTTAGGTATTAATCACACTAAAACCAAACTTGAGGGAAATGTAGGAAAGTATATATTAGGAACATTAGAGTAACTGTAATTGATTATTATTGATTTGTAATTTACTTTGTTTCCTAGACTAATAATCCATAAAAACAAGTATAAATACAACTCATCTTCATTGTTGCCTACTCCTTGTTCTTGATCACATATTTGCCACATGAAGAGTTGGTGAAAACCTCATGTTAGCGTTGTTTAACTAAAGACCAAGTTAAACAAATAATATTTAAAATCCCTCTAATAAATCTACAACTAATGTATCGACAGGTCGGCAGTCGAACTGCAAAGACAAGGGATGCTAGACTTAAGCTTGATGTGGGAGGTTATATGGAAGCCTGGGTGTTGAACTACACTAATGACAAGAAAGTAAAACAAAACTAAAACAATGAAAGACAAGCAGGGATAAACTAGGTCAACCCTAGGAAGTTTTATTTAGAATAAATATAAGCTAGGTCAAGGGAGATCGATTAACAATCAATCAAGGCACTCAAGATAGCAAGAGGAAGTTGGTGACCCTACAAATCACACAAACAAGCTAATCGTACTATGTCTCCTAAGGAGTGGCAATACAAGGTTCGAATCGAATATCGATCGAGAATCATTATCAACCTCAACCTTAATCCTAAACATTGAAGACAAGACCAAACCTAGGATTTCACCAATCTAAAACCCCTAACGAAACTACTCACAGATAATAAAAACTACGACAAAAGCAATGAACATTGAAATAAAGCAAATCATCAAGAACTTGAAAAGAAAAAACCAGAAAGCAATAGATAAAGCAATTACAATATACAAGAACAAGAAAGCAATAAATCTACACTAGAAAGCATTAACAGAAAGCAATAAATGACATTAATAGCAAAAATAAATATAAACTTACATTAATGAAGAGCTTAAGTGAAGAAGAAAACATAAATGAAAAGACTAATTCTACACTATGTAAGAAGTGAACAAAAAACCATTAAAGGGTTGATGTTCTAAAGTAAGGCATAATAACCCTCACAATAAGCGTAAGGGTATAACAGAAATTATAGATATTTCTAGACCTTAAAAACGTGGGAAGAAATCCCTATAATAGCCACCGAAAATAAGCTTGCGAAAAAAAATCGTGCAAATTTGGCTCCATTCGACCAAATGCACCACTCATTCGGTCGGATGAGGTACATTCGATCGAATAGTAGCATGATTCGCCCAAAACAGAAGAGATCAAAGCTAGGTAGTGATTTTGACATCTATTCGCCCAAGTTGCTTGGCCTATTCGCCAGAATGAGCTCCATTCGACCGAATAGAGGCTCAATCACCTATTCCAAGACTTTAGCAAATATCAAATGCAGAGTTGGACCTCCATTTGAACGAATGGAGGCTTCTTTCGCCCGAGCTAAGGTCCACTAGACCAAATGGTGGAAGGATTCGGTCGAATCTTCGTTTTCCATGCGCATTTGAATCTTTCAAGTGTTAGAAGGTTTTCGAACTTTGTGGGGCCTTAGGAGAGGACTTTGAATGCGTGCTAAAGCTCAGTAATGTGCATTTAAACCTTGATGGAACTTTCTAAGCCTCGAACTCAACGTAATTGACCTTAAAATCTTCTAAAACACTTGAAACGACCTTAAAGTACCTTAAAGACATGAACAAGTTAAAATCATGCGTAATGTGTGTAATATCTATATAAAACAGCAAAAATAGACATTTCAATAGGGATATAAATGTGCTCTCAAACGAGCACGTCAACTTCTCCCAAGCCAAACCTTTGCTAGTCCCTAGTAAATATTAGTAAGGCAACATGACATGATAGGGAAAAACAAATCTAAACTACAAAAAAACAATAAAACCTAGGATTCAGTTTCGTAGAATCACGATCGCACTTAGCAAGTGCAACAAACCCTTTAAACCCCTAGGTCTCCCATAGATGACGAGTAAGGTCTCGTGTGGGTTTTCAAAAGGAGACCTACAAATCCAAAGCAATGCAACCGATATGCAACTAAAACTACGAAAGAAATCATGCCTTATCACTAAACTTAAGTACAAATTATAAAAAGGTTTTTGAAAGACTCGATACTGGCCACCAATCTTGCCACATATAAGCCCTACCGACACGAATGGAATACAATCGGGCACTTTAGGATGTATATATAGTGAGTAAAGTACAAGTCTCTCAATTTAATGTAGGTTATGCTTTAGACACAACTTCAAAAAACAATAGATGCAGGATCACAACCGCCCTTAATAACTCTATTAGTAAAAGGTACCACTTATTGGTTATGTAATGCTTCATCGATTTCTTATACTTCATTTTCTTTTCCTATGTATTTTTTCTTTTTCTTTATACTTTCTTTTTCGAAAAAACCAAAATTAGTATAACTTGGTTCTCTTCATGAAATGTGGTATGAGGAACCGATAATATAAAGCTCAATAGGAATATCTCAATCTCATTCTTAAGCTCAAGAGGTAATGAATCTTACATCAATATAGCACAATATTACGTACAATCCCCAAAAGAAAACTTGGTTTAAAGGTTCCAAGGCTCATAACATTGCATCAAGAATAGGGTATAACGCTCAAAGCCGCTGACCCAAAAGTGAATGCAAAAGAAAATAATTTAGTGTGCGGTTAATCCTAATATGATGGCTGTAACTACCTAAGACATCTCAGTCATTTACACTCCATTGTTTCAACAAGTCTGGGGAAACATCAACGCAAAACCAAGGGTCCAAAAAACCTAGATGAACAACCTATCTCCCAATATAAGGAAAGTGGAATGACATAGGCTAAAAAAGCTCATTTCGTTCAAGCCAATCCGTGCATTGGGTATTCATTGAAAACATAAAGTTTTTGGCAAAAAAAATTGTTGGGATTCAATAAATGCACAAAAGGTCCAAACCCAAGGCATGAATATGCAATGAAATGCAAGATTAATATGCAATATATACCAAATAACATATGCCATGCACTAACCTAAACTTACATGACACTAAATATACAAACTCTTGGGTAATGGTGACAATGACGTTGATCGAAACTCCTCGAAGCCAAGTCTTTGCTATTCCCTAGCAAAGAAGGAGAGAGAAGACAAAGTTGAATCATTTAAAAACAAGAGTCAACATTAGTGTCACTTTATTCAACATACTTATACTAGCCAATAATAGAGAGGGAAGAAAATCATACCCGTGATAGGAGCTTTTCACTCGTAGCATTACTATCACCACCGTCATGGTGGTTTTAAAACTCTCCACTCTTTGGAGGAAGTGGAGGCAAGAATTACACAAGACTAGAGCGATTAAGTCCCCCAAGAAAGGCTGAAGCCATGTTTTTCATTTTTGATGCATTGTTGTTTTGAGCCTTTTTTGTCCTCTTTCTCACCCTCTCAGGGCTGTTAGTATTAACCCGATCAACCTCATCAAATAAATTACAAATATATTTGCGAATTCAAACAAAATCCTTGCAAACCAAATGTGAGCACTAACTAGCAAAATAGAATGCAATAAGCAAAAGCAAAAATCAAACAAAAACGAATACTTATAGTTGGGTTGCCTACCAACAAGCACTTCTTTAAGGTCTTTAGCTAGAACTGACTCACTAAATAGCAACTCAAACTCCTCATGAGTTTATCAAACTCACTTCCCCATGATAACTAGTTTCTAGCACGTTGTAAATACTAAGAACCCAGCTATGCAAACAATACTTATAATCACCCAAAAATACAACTACAACGAGTGTACTTGTAATTCGGGGGTCGAACCACAACGATAAGGGATGCTAGAATAAAGACTCGGTGTGGGAAGGTTGTATGGAAGGCAGGTTGATGGGTGAACTATACTAAGAACAAGGATAAACCTATGAAAGAAAGCAGGGATTAGACTAGGTCCACCCTAAGATGGTCTATTGGAGATAAAGATAGGCTAGGTTAAGGGAGATTGAACGTTAATCCATCAAGACACTCTAGATATCGAGGGCAAGTTGGTGACATATAGCCATGCGAACGACCCTTAATCGCCCTATGTCTCTTTAGGAGTGGTAGGACAAGATTCGAACAATTAGTTATCAACAACAATCATCAACCTCAACCCTAATCCTAAACATTGAACACAAGTCCAAACCTAGGGTTTCTCTAACCAAAAACCTTAAAAGAACTAGTCTAAAATATTAAAAGCTATGAACATGGAAAGCAATAAAGACAATGAATCAATAAGGAAACCAATAAACAAGATGAAGAACATGAAAGCATCAAATGTACACTAAGAAATCATTAAATGAAAGCATAAATGAAAGCAATAGAGAAAGCAATAGAAGAAAGCATTAAAGACATTAAAGCATTAAAGGAATGAAAACTTACCTAAAGAAATGTGCTAGAATGAACAACAAAACATAAATGAAGAACAAATCTAAACTAGGGCAAGAAAATAAAAAAGAAAGCAATAAAGAGTGATACACTAGAATGAGGCACAAGGCACTCAAGCTTGGCATGAGTGTTACATTCTGATTTGGTGGTATATATAGAATATAGAAGAGAGGGAGATAAAAGCCCTAAAAATTCTACGGAAATGAACTTGCGAAAATAAAAGACATGTTGATTTTGTGCTGCATTCAACTGAATTCATGGCCCACTCGCCCGAATGTCACCTCATTCGCCCCAACGGAGGTGCATTCAGGCTTTCCAGAGACTTTGAGTATCAATCTAGAAAAATTCTCAGCTATTCGCCCGAATACCAAGTGCATTCGCCCGAATATGGTCACATTCGGCCAAAACAGAGACAGTGAGCATGTTTCCTTGAGGCTTCTTGCACATTCGCCCGAATGGGGCCCTCCATTCGCCCGAGTTTCTTCTCCTTCGACTGAATAGGGGTCGAATGGCCTTCATTCTTCCTCAAAGTTTGTCCTTGAAGCGTCGACAGGTCTTGAAATTGTGTGAGGCCCTCGGGGATGAATCAAAATGCTCGAGAATGCTTCAATATGCGTGTCTCATCTTCGATTGAAGTTTCGATGTCTGGATCGCACCGAAAATATCTCGAAATTGCCTCAAAACACTTGAAAATACCTTAAAACATCATGGAGACAAGAGCAAGGTAAAATCATGCATAAAGTATGTGAAAACCAATATAAAACGGGAGACTTGACACTAAAATAAGGAGATAAATGTTCTCTAAATCGAGAACATCAACTCCCTCAAGCTAAACCTTTGCTAGTCTCTAGCAACGAAACTAGGTAGGATAACATAAAAGCACGAGGCAAACATAAACAAACTTAAGCTACAAAAACGAAACTAAACTATGAAAAACAATAAAACCTATGACTCACTTTCGTAGGAATCACGGTCGCACTTAGCATGTACGACAAGCCCGTTAAACCTCAAGGTCTCCCAAAGAAGACGAGTAAGGTCTCGTGAGGGTTTTTCAAAAGGAGCCCCACAAATCCAATGCAAGGCAAATGCAAGGATGCAACCTATATGCAACTAAAAAATACAATAGAAATCTAATGTGATGCAATGCGAGGTGAGCAGATATCAAAGCAATGCGAGCTGTGCACGAGCAAAACTCTTCCCTAGCCATGGGTGTGTAACTACAGTGGTCTCAAAAGAGCGCAATACCAAGACGAATGACCAATTTTTCATACACGAGATCACTAGGGTAAGCTACAACACAGGCTATGCCACCCACTACCTAGAGAGGTCACAAGTCTACACTCCACGGGTTATTTCTCAAAAGATGTAAGAAATATGCAATAATGCTCATGTGTTTGATTATAGTTCGTGTTTCACTTATAATCTTTCGACTAAAGATGAGTCGGGAATCAAACACCTAATCGGGGCAAATCATGGGGATTGTATCATATCTAACTCCAGCACAGAACAAACTAATCAAACCAAGTCGAACAGGTTAATGAAGGGTTATAACGTTAGCTTAGGGTTAAGGTGGTATATATTTGGGAATGTGGCGCTAAGTAGAGGATATCAAGTGACTGTAAACTAAACAACCACAAACATATCATCATAAATCAATAAACATCATATCCAACAACTATAATAACTGAATATTGTCATGTAAGCAAAAATGATCTCTATCATCAAACACCATCAACAATTTGAAATTTCATAACGAAATGTGTTTTCACGCTCTTCTCCCAAAAGAAATATCGACCTCCTAACTCAAATAAATATATATGTGTAAAACTCAATGAAGAACAAGAGGAAGGTCTCCTCACTCATAGAATATGTATAAATAATCACTAAAATAAGCATGGGAGGAAGAAGGAGAAATAATACTAGCTGTATAAGAATTAATTGAATCATACAAAACCAACAACCAATATCATATCCAAAAGCCCAAAAATCACTATGACGCACACAACCCCAACATCACTAAGCTATCCTCTAGGTAAAAACAGGGAACATTTAACTCATGTGGAGGTTAAATAATGTGGCAATAAAAGAAAAGAAAAAGGCATAAACTTGGCTTAACTTAAAGTCAAATTACATTCAAGGTGGCGATTTGTCTATGTAGCTTAATTCTAGCGAACATGTTATCATCCCTGGTCCAAGGAAAATTCGACTGTACTAGAGAAGAACCGACAAAATGCTTAGATCCCCTAATTAGCACTCAAAATGAATGGGACTACCAAGGAGTCCAAAAAGATTCAATACTCACAGGTAGTCGAAATGTGCCTCTAAAGGTAGTCCACCAAGCCACCAATAAAGAAAACCAAGATCCCCTAAGCTATGTGGAAAATAGTCAGACTCTTGGTCACAAAACAGGCACAGGGCTAAGGAAATACGAGTATGCATAAGATTACAAAAGTACAAACCAGAAGCTTGCATGCTAGTTTTGTGCTTAACTATTTTATTGAAAATAAAACATGAATATGCAATATATATAGCATGCCATGAATGCAAGGTGAACATGCAAAATATATACAAAATGATATATGCAATGAACTAACCTACAACTACATGATACTAAATGAACAAACGGGTAATAGTGACATTAGTGTTGACTAACTCTCCCCCAAGCCAATCCTTTGCTAGTTTCTAGCAAAAAAGGAGAGAGAACATAAATATGAATTGTCTAAAACCATGGTCAACAAGATTATCACAATACCCAACATAAACACATACTAGTCAATGATAAAGAGGGAAAAAGGTCATACCTAGCCTGGGAGGGCTCCCACTCCTAGGACTACCGTCAACACCATCAAAGTATATAGTGAGTTACTAGCTAGACCTGACTCATATATATTGAGTCAAACTCCGAAGGAGTTTATCAAACTCACTCCCCACAACAGTAGAGATTGGGGAGTAGAAGTGGGAGAGAAGAAAGAAGAGAAGCAGAAACACAACAAAGACTGACTTTTCACAACAAGATGAATAGCTGGGAAAAGAACGAACGAAGGGATGGGGAAGGGAAGAAAGCGGTACTATCACATGCATCAAGATGAGTATGAACGAGAACGATCAGGAGCTTCTCAGCAGAAGGCACACTAAGGGTATGCACCTGAGACTCCTTAATCACGCACATATCTACCTCTAAGTCATTCAGTTCACTAGCCAGATGATTATGCACAAATGAGGAGGGTTCATCTTGGTGGGGTGCACAAGGAACCTCAACAAGAACATCACCAATAAGTGGTGCATCAACATAAGGAACGGGAGAATCGTGATGCAAGAATATTGGGAGAGTACACTACTTCAAATTGTCCTTATCATCATAAGACTCACAAAGGTTGATCATCAAGAGAAGGAAAGGGGTAAGCAATAGGGTAAGGGAGTCTAGGTCATGGTTTAACGCCATGGGCACAAGGTGGTCATGGGTCTCTAGTCTCTCTTTAAAACCCCTTTGAAATTGGTTAACACTCCACGTTCTCTCCAACTCGGTCCCCTATCCTACCCAGTCGTAACTGGTGGCTATGGGGTAGGCTGGTTAAACCTCAAAGGAAGGGGGAGATCGAGATATTATTTCCTAAAGTTGTCCTTGTGTAACACTCTGTCTATTATGACATCATTACTTATTTACAATGACAAGTTTTGGGCAATTGTAATATTTTAATACAATTAGTTTGAAGTAATTTAAATATTTTCTTTATAATTATATGTATGTAAATGCTTATATATTTATATAAAGTGCACATTTATTATTACTTAAATAATGATGTCCAATTAAGTTATAATTTTGAATTCAAATTTGCTAGCCTAGAAAGATGTTTTGGTTATTTGAGATTCAAAGTAAATGTATTATTTGGATGGGTAAGATTTGAAAAGAAAAAAAAAGAGGAAGGAAAGAAATAAATAACATAAGGTAAAATAAAAAGAGGGAGAAAGACTTGTAGAGGAAAACCCTAACTCCCATTTCCTGTTCTACTCCCATCTCTTTTCCTTCTTCCTTACACACCACCAAACCTTGCTATTGGTCGCCACCTCCACAACCATGCATTGCCAGATGCCACGCCTGAGCGCAAACCACTAGCTGGCAGCTGCACCATCGCACCCCCTGCAGCAGCCCCGCACCACCGCTAGCAGCAACCCGTGCACTCTCATAGACAGCAGGCGACACCCCAACCCCAATAGAGCAGCACCGTGACTCATCCTCCCTCCTGGCGGTAGCACAGCTGCGTTTTTCCCCCAACAGCAGCCGAATTTGGGCCTCCATCTAGCCGTGAGTTTGTGTCGCCAGCCCACCACCACAACTTCCACCACTCTCTTACTCTTTCTAGTCTCATCTTTGTGAGCCATCTTCTCTTCTCATATTTGATTTCATCTTATTTTTTTCAATTGAAACTTATGAGTTAAGTGTGGAATTTGGTATTACTTTCATTGAATTTTCTTATGGGTAAAAGCTTGATTAATGAATTTAAAATAATCATGAGTTTGGGTTCATGGTTTATTAATTTTTATTGAATATTGATATGATGATGTAGGAATTTGATTAGTTTCTTGTTCTAATTAAAATTTTATCATGTTTATGAGTTTTCTGGTTATTTGATTCAAGTTTTATTGAATTTAATTATAGGTATGAGTTTGAATTGTGAAATGAATGTATTTATGAATTAGGGTTTAAAGTAAGAATGAAAATAATGCATGGCATGTTGGTTTGAGAAGCCGTCGATGAATCATTCCGCCGTGATACAGTTTTGATAGGCCGTTGATGTCTTTCATCTCATTAGATTTTAAATAACTTTTGTTTTTCTACAAAGGCACACAGTTTTAGGGTAGATGCTGCCGAAATTTCCACTCACATCTTTAAAGTTACTCTTTAACGTTTATCAAAATTCTTTTTCTTTTCTTTTATGTAATACCCGAATTTCCTCCAGTCCTTTGCGGTTTTGGTTTCGTATAAGGAGTAGGAAATTCAGGGGTATTACACCTTGGCCATCAATATAAAGAAATTCAGATAAAGCACTGGGGTTTGGTCAAGGAATGCATCATGGTAAAAGTCATCCACGAATTCCCTAGTCTTACTATTCAATCCTCCATGAAGGTGATGACAAATTTGCCATCTTTCAACATTGCGCCTGTAAAGGAAGAATTTTCCATATCTAAGAACGAATCTCCAAAATGATTCATGCTCGAGTTGATACATGTAACAAGCCATGAAGAGAAAAACAAAAATCACAAAAACAAAAGCTATTCACAAACCACACCAAAACTAAAATCTAAACAAACGCCTTCTCCCTGGCAACAGTGCCATTTTGATAACCGGTTTCTAGCACGTTGTAAATATTAAAAACCCAGCTAGACAAACAATACTTATAATCACCCTAAATACTACTACAACGAGAGTAATGGTAAGTCGAGGGTCGAGCCACAAGGACAAGGGATACAAGACTAAAGACTCGGTGTGGGAAGTTTGTGTGGAAGGTACGTTGATGGGTGAACTATACTAAGAAAAAGGATAAAGCAATGAAACAAAGCGGTGATTAGACTAGGTCCACCCTAAGATGGTTTATTGGAGATGAATATAGACTAGGTTAAGGGAGAACGAATGATAATCATTGAAGACACTCTAGATATCGAGGGGAAGTTAGTGACGTATAGCCATGCAAATGACCCATAATCGCCCTATACCTCTCTAGGAGTGGCAGGAAAAGATTTGAATCGATTATCTATCAACAACATCATCAACCTTAACCTTAATCCTAAACATTTAACACAAGTCCAAACCTAGGGTTTTTCTAACCTAAAACCCTAAAAGAACTACTCTAACATATTGAAAGCTATGAACATGGAAAGCAATTAAGACAATAAAACACTAAGGAAAGAATTAAGGAAAGTTTGCTCAAAATAATCCCAACTATCACCCATTGGCCAAAAATAATCCCAACTATTTATTATTTTTTAATAATCCCTACTATTATCATAATTTGTTGAAAACATACCCACCTCTTGTTATCGACTAGAACATGTAGCTTTTTCACTTTTTTTAACTGTTCAAAATTAACCCTTCCCCTTAGAAAGTGGAAAAATTACATGTTGCAGCCGGTTAAAAGGGAGGTGGGTATGTTTTCAACAACCTATAAGAGTAGTTGGCATTATTTTAAAAAATTAATAGTTGGGTTTATTTTTGGCGAACAGGTGATAGTTGGGATTATTATGACAAAATTTTCCAAGAATTAAAGAAGATGAAGAACATGAAAGCATTAAATCTACACTAAGAAATCATTAAATGAAAGCATAAATGAAATCAATAGAGGAAGCAATTGAAGAATGCATTAAAGACATTAAAGCATTAAAAAAATGCAAACATACATAAAGAAATGTGCTAAAATGAACAACAAAACATAAACGAAGGAGAAATCTAAATTAGTGCAAGAAATGAAGAAGAAAGGAATAAAGAGTGATACACTAGAATGAGGCATAAGGCACTCAAGCTAGGCATGAATGTTACATTATGATTTGGGGGTATATATAGGTTATAGAAGAGATGGGGATAAAAGCCTTAAAAAGCCTACGAAAATAAACTTGTGAAAATAAAACACGCACTGATTCGATGCCGCATTCGACTGAGTTCATGGCCCATTCGCTCTAACATCACCTCATTCACCCGAATGGAGGTGCATTCAGGGTTTCCAAAGACTTTGAGCATCAATCTAGCAAAAGTTTCCACGATTCGCCTGAATTCCAAGTGCATGCGCCCGAATGTATGGGCATTCACCCGAATCTGGTCACATTCGACCAAAAAAGAGACTTTGAGCATGTTACCTTGAGGTTTCTTGCACATTCCTCCGAATGGGGCCTTCTATTCACCCAAGATGCTTTTCTTTCAACCAAATAGGGGTTGAATGGCCTTCATTCTTCCTCAAAGTTTGTCCTTGAAGCGTCGGAAGGTCTTGAAATTGTGTGAGGCCCTCGACGATGACTCGAAATGCTTGAGCATGTTTCGATATCCGTGTCTCATCTTCGATTGAAGTGTCTAAGTCTCGTACGCTATGAAAATACCTCAAAATCTCCTCAAAACACCTAAAACTACCTAAAAACACCATGGAGACAAGAGCAAGGTAAAATCACGCGTAAAGTATGTGAAAACCAATAGTAGCGGAGTGGAAGAGGGAGAGAAGCAAGAATAGAAGAAACACAAGAAAGATAAGATTTTTTTAGTGGTCGAGTATCGCAAAAAGCGGTCGGGAGGAAATCACATTGACTAAGAGGGTTCATAGTTAGATGATCATGCATATATGGGAGAGGCTCATTAGCTTAAGGCACACAAGGCACCTCAACAAGAACCTCATTGGTGTGCAGTGCATCAACATAAGGTACGAGAGAGTCTTGATGTAAGGGTGTAGCAAATGGATACTCATATTCAAGAGTTGATCATCAAGGGATAAAGGAGAGTATTGATGAAAATAAGGCGGTTCTAGATTATGGTATACCGCCAAAGGCACAAGTAGGGGCGAAAGTTATTCAGATAAAAACCGCAAACAAAACAAATCCTAACCGAATAAGAAATATGGTTTGGACTTTTTATAAATTGGTTTGGTTTAGGATTGGAATTTAAAAAATCGAAATATATTTTTGTTTGGATTAGGTTGAGCATAATAAAAGCCGGAAACAACAATTCTGAACCGAATTAAAATAAAAGCTCACTTTTTTCAATGAGCTAAACTACTTGTTTATTGAATGTGCAACTGGACTTGCAAATAGAAAATTTTAATTGGCCATAATAATAAACCTTCATTTTATTTTGTCATTTCCATTTTTGCTTTAGAATTTTAGTAATCTAATTCGATTTGTAATTTAAATTTGTTTTCAGATGAAAAGTATGGTTTGGATTGGTCTAAACCGAATTAATTTGGCTTAGTTTGATTTTGATTGTGGCTCAATTTGGTTTGGATTGGATTGAAAAGTCAAAAATCGAAATAAATTTGATTTGATTTGATTTTATGAAAAAACCAAACTTTCACCCCTATGTAGCACTGTATATATATCGTGGGTAAAGGGTAGGCTAGTTGAACTTTAAGAGAAGGAAACTAGTGAATTCTTTCTAAACGGTGTCCCTGGCTAACCATCTAAAGAAGTTCAAACATAGAATCGAGGTTTGCTCAAGAAGTGCATTAAATTGAACATCATCCATGAATTCCCTAGTCTCACTATTCAAACCCTCACATAGATTAAGGCAAATTTTCCAACATTCAGAACCGTGTCCATAAGGAAAAGAATCCCATATCTTACAAAGAATCTCCAAAAAGACTAATGCTCGTATTGATGCAAGGAATAGCAAGTCATAAAGCAAAACAACAATTCAAAAACAAAAACCTATACACAAACTACATAAAGAATGAAATCTATACAAAATGCCTTGTCCCCGGCCAAAGAGCCATTTTGATAACCTGTTTTTAATTTTTATTTACTTAAGGATAAGTTACACAAACAATATTTATATTCAGCCTAATACCACTACAATGAGTGTAATGGTAAGTCGGGGGTCGAACCACAAAGACAAGGGATGCTAGACTCTAAGCCTGATATGGGAGGTTATATGGTAGGTTATTTGTTGAACTACACTAATGACAAGAAAGTAAAACAAAACAATAAAAAACAATGAAAGACAAGTGGGGATAGACTAGGTCCACCCTAGGAAGTTCTACTAAGAATAAAGATAAGTTAGGTCAAGGAAGATCAAATAACAATCAACCAAGACACTTAAGATAGCGAGAAGACAAGTGGGGATAGACTAGGTCCACCATAGATAGTGAAGAAAAATGGTTTGTTTTGTATTCAGATCATGAATTTTTGAAGTTCATACATGGGAAAAGAAGTTGAATGCAAGGCATGCAAAATGGGTTGAATTTCTACAAACATCCACTTTTTCGGCAAAATTTTAAAATGGGAAAGCAAGTGTTGTAACTGATGCACTTTCGAGGTGACATTTCCTTCTTGGTGTGATTGTAGCCAAGGAAATGGTTTTGAATGGATTAAAGAGTTATACGAACCTGATGAGGATTTTAAAGAGTTATGTGCGGCTTGCAAAGATGGTGTTCATGGCTTCTATGTTCAAGTGCAGGGATTCTTATTCAAAGGAAACAAACTTTGTATTCCTAAGAGTCCAATTCGTGAGTTACTTATCTAAGAAGCTCATGGAGGAGGTATGGCAGCTCACATGGGGATTGATGTGCTCGATTTAGAGCACATTTATGTCCCCACTTTGGTGTCGAGTCTCGTTGTTTTGCATTGATTTTATGCGTTTTACACTCGATTTTACCTTGTTCTTCTCTCCATGGTGTTTAGAGGTTATTTCAGGTGTTTTCGAGAGATTTCGAGGTAAAACGGATTGGGTTTGAGGTTTAGGCATCAAAGTCGAAGGAAAGACACGTGTTTCGAGGTAATCGCAAGTGTTTCGGGCTATCCCCTAAGACATCAAGGCCGGAAATTGTTTGGTGCTTGGTTGAAGTTGAAAAGAAAGCAAATGGGCCAAAGATCACAGTATTCGGCCGAATCCAGCCCAGCTTCGGGCGAATCAATGTGCTGTAGTCAAGGAGCAGGGTCCAACTCTCTGTGTTACCCGAATTTGAGCCCCGTTCGGGCGAATCTAGCACATTCGGGCGAAGCCCAATATCCATCCGGGCGAATGAGCATTAGAAGCCCAAGATTGCAGCTCGACACACTCACATTCGAGCGAAGTTAAGGCCCATTCGGGCGAATTTTATGGACTATTCGGGCGAAGGCTATGTAAATCCTACGAATTGATCTCGAAACTCTCTAGAAACCCCGAATGGATCTCATTCAGGCGAATGAGCATCCATTCGGGCGAATGAGCCTAGGATTCGGGCGAATTGACTTGATTTTTCGTGCAGTCTTATTTTTCGCAAGCCCAATCCACGTAGGATCTTTAGGGCTTTTAAGGCTCGACTTGTGTAGCCTATATATACTCCCATTTCTGAAAGTGAACCCTATGCCTTGATGGTTAGAAACTCTCTCTACCATTAAGAACATCATTTATGCTTTTCTTTCAATTCCTTTGCCCTAGATTAAATTTTTATGCTTTCATTTACATTCAAGCTTTGTAATTTCAATTCCTTTTCATTCAAGCACTTTGGTTTATGTAAGTTTATCTTTCTTATTCTCTTTATTGCTTTGTTTATCTTTCAATCATGCCATTTAATGATTTGTTCTTCTTAAGTTTGATTATTGCTTTGAATCTTGTTCTCTTGCTTTCATTTCTTGTTCTTACTTTGGTTATTGCTTTTTAGTGTAGTTGATAGTTAGATTTCTTACTTTGCCTTTGATTATTGTTGATTTCTCTCTTGCCCTAATGTTCATTTCCATGTCTTGCTCTTTGTTCTTAGTTGTAGTTAGTCTTAATATGCTAGAGTAGTTTTCTTAGGGGTTTTGGTTTGGTGAAACCCTAGGTTTGGTGAATGTTGTTCATGTGCTAGATTAGGGTTCAGGTTGGTCTGGTTTGTTTGATTGATATTCGATACGTATCTTGTCCTGCCACTCCCTTGTGAGACATAGGGCAATTATGGGTCGTTCGCATGGCTATAGGTCATCAACTTCCCCTCGCTATCTTAAGTGTCTCGATTGAACCACGCTCAATCTCCCTTGACCTAGCTATGTATGAGAACATTGTATTGACTTAGGGTGGATCCTTACCATCCTCGTTCGTCTCTTATTGTTATCTTAGTCTTGTTTATCGCTTTCTTAGTATAGTTCAAACACCCTCCTTACACACACTATATTTCTCTACACCTTGCACCTAATCTTCTTAGCCCTTGTCTTTGTGGTTTGATCCCCAACTTACCTCTATACTCGTTATAGTTGTAGTTAGGGTGTTATAAATGTGTTTGATTAGCTTGTGTTTCTAGCGTTAAACGACGCGTTAGAAAACAGTTATCAAAATGGTGTCGTTGCCGGGGACAAGGCGTTATAGTCAGGTTTTGTGCTTGTTGTAATCCATTTTATTGCTTTCCTTAGTTTTTGTTTAAATAATATTTGCTTGTCAGTGCTTACGCTTGGTTTCTAGTGTTTTTTGCATGAGCTATAGCACACGGAGATCACCGCTACAGCTTGTTCCATATAATCATGAGATACAAAGGGTCACTAGACGTTCTCCTCCTCCCATTCAACGTCAACCGTCTATACCCGATCCTACTCCACAAATGGCCGATAATCAACCACGCTTTGGGCAATTTGGGGCCCCGGGGTCAAGAGAATTTCAAGGGGGCGTGGTGCTACCGGATGCCCCACCAAACTTTCGCATTGACCCACAATACACTATGATGATCAAGGCAAATCCTTTTAGTGGCTTGAGAAATGAATGCCCTCTCCAATACTTAGAGGCATTCACGGAGACTTGTAGGTTCATGCCTCCATGCCCCAATAGCCCCGATTATGTCAAGATGTGCCTCTTCCCCATCGATTTGGCGGGGGACGCAAAGGATTGGTTTAAATGTATAGAGCCTAACTCCATCACCACATGGGCTCAACTTAGAACGGCGTTCCTCGAAAGGTTTTATCCCACAAATCGAACACAAGATTGGCGCAAAAAGATCGCGTCTTTCACACAAGAAGAGGATGAGAACCTAAGTGCCGCCTGGACTAGATTCAAGGGTATGCTCCGAGCTTGCCCTCATCATGAGTATGGGGAGACTCATGTTAACACCTTCTTCTACGACGGGCTTGATGATTCGACGAAGGCACTATTAGATTCCGTATATGGAGGGCAACTTTCTAAGTTCCCATGCAACCGAGTGAGGGAAATGATTGAAGAGGTAGCTAAACCGAAGAAACCAAGGGGTGTGATCGATGAGACCAACCTTGATTCGATCGGTGCAAAAATCGAAGCAATCATGGACAAGAAATTGTCCAAGCTTAAGTTAGCCCAAGGAAACTCTAATGTCTCCGCCGCTAGTGAAGCCAAGTCTTTCTCATGCCGTATTTGTGGGCGTACCAATCATGACACATCATATCGTGGGGGTTTGAATCCGGAGCATGTGGCGTCGGTAGAGTATGGGTCAAGTGCTATTGATGGGGCCCCAGCAACAAACTTTGATGGTTATGGGTTTAATCCCGAACACGTAGCGGCTATGGGTTATGGGAACCAAGGTCAAGGGTATTCTCAATATAGTTTGTTCAACAATCCATCCTCCCGACCTCCCTTCAATCCCAACCATAGCCAAGGAAATTTCAACCGGTGGTAACTTCCCTAGGCCCAATGGAAATAGGCCTTACCCACAAGTACCACGTCCCAATCCCAATCCACCTTATCCAACCACCCAACCACCTCCGAACCCCGCTCCTAACCAAGACTTCATGACAACCCAATTGAGCACCTTAGCCTAACTCAATCAAACTTTGATCGCTCAAATGTCACAACTCCAAGCCCAACAAAAGATGTTCAAGAGCCAACTTGCACTCCTAGCACATCCACCTCCACCAACACTATTCCCATCCAACCCTCAACCAAACACATCCACCCAACCTCCATCACCTAACCCACCACCCAATCCCAACCACCACACGTGCAAAGCGATCTTCCTTAGATTGGGGACATCTTATCCGGCTCCAATTAAGACTACTTGTGATGATGTGGGTGAAGGCTCTTCTATGGGTAATGAACTTCAAGAAGATGTTGAGTACGAGCTTGGGGAAAGGGGAGAAGGAGAGATTCATGAGGAAGCTGTTGAGGAAAAGAGAGAAGAAGAAGTTGAGAAAAGAGAGGGAGTTGTTGATGAAAAAGAGAAGAAGAAGTTAGAACAAGAAGAGAGATGGAAGTAAATCCAAGAGAGGCGAGCCTATGAGCGTTTACATGCCCCACCGCTACCTTTCCCATATAGAGCGGTGGAGAAAGAATTGCAAGCCAAACTTCTTAAGTTTCTTGAGCATATGAAGCGATTGGAAATGAAGATCCCGTTCTTAGAGGCCATGGAGCAAATGCCTCAATATGCCAAGTAGATGAAGACTCTCTTGGGGAACAAAAAGAGGCTACAAAGCGAGGTTGTTAATCTTTCGGAGCAAGTTAGTGCCATCATCCAAGGCACTTGGGCCAAAAAAGAAAAGGCTCGAGGACCCTTTGTTCTCCCCGTTACTCTTGGGAACCAAAAACCCAAGGGAGCATTTGCCGATTTAGAGGCCTCGATTAGCCTCATGTCGATGAGTATTGCCAAGCACCTTGCTTTCGAGCTCAAGCCATCAAAGAAATCCATCCAACTCGCCGACCGAAGCGTTAAAGTGCCATGTGGGGAGTTTGAGGATCTTCTAATCCAAGTGGGGAGTGTTGTTGTCCCTTGCGATTTCGTTATACTTTACATGGTGGAAGATTCCTACACTCCCCTCATTCTTGGGAGAGATGCATTGAAGAGTTTGGGTGCCCTAATTGATTGTGAATCCGAGACCATCACTATAAGGGTAGCCCAAGAGCAAGCGGTATTTGGGTTTGCTAAGTCTTCAAAGGAGCCCATGGTCGAGCAACTTTTCTCTCTAGATATTGTGGATGATTCTCAAGGTGATAAGGTTAGGGGGCTTGATTTTCTTGAGACCCACGTATTTGATGATGTGACGATTCTTGATGATGATGTGAGGAAGTATGATGAGGAGAAGAAGAAGAAGTTTGTTGATGTTGTGAAGGAGAAGGAGTTTGTTCTTGTGTGTGACATTGGTGATGATGAAGCCGATGGTATTGACAAACAACCCCGCAAAAGGAAGCGGGTGAGAAAAAGAAAGAAAAAGTTTTGCAAAAAGAAGAAGATGGCTCCACCTAAGCTTGGGGGAGCCCATTGTTCGAGCATCACTCCAGGTGGCCCCGGTGCTATATTGCTTACCTCCGCCACTACTACGAGGTGGAGAGTTTTGGGTCACCATGTACGACGCGATGGTGATGCTAGGAGTGAGTCCACTCCTAGCTCAGGTATGGTTTCTTTCCCTAGCTTTTGATTTGTTGTTTGAGCTGGTGGTTAGCTGGGTCAAACTTAACGACGTTAAACAAAAGTACTTGCGGGAGATAACCCGGTGTTTGATGTTGTCTATATGATGTTGTCTTTAGTTCCAATAATGCCTATCTTTCGTTCTTTTGGTTTTTCTTTCGCCTTCCCCATCGCCGAGACGGCTCTTGAGCTAGCTTGGGGGAGGATGCGCTTACGCTTTCAAAACCCCGAAAGATTTGCATTATTGTAACTATTATGTAGTTTTTCTTTTAGTTTTTCACATGTTTAGTTGTTTAGTTTTTGTTTCATGTAGCTTGTATAGTTTCATGTTTAGGCTGTAGAGTTAGTGTTTTTATCCTTGCTTTCAATAAATGGTTGAGTTGTGAGCCTAGCATGCAAGCTTCTTTTGTGCACATTCATGTCCCTATGCAAACTCGTATTTCCTTAGCCTTGTGCATGTTTTGGGACCTAGAGTCTAACCTATTTTCCACATAGCTTGGGGGAATTGGGGTTTGCTTTGTTGGTGGCTTGGTTGTCTACCTTTAGAGACGCATTTCGACTACCCTGTGAGTATTGAGCCTTCTTGGACTCCTTGCGAGTTCCATTCATTTTGTGTGCTAGTTATGGGATCTAAGTATTGTGTCGGTTCTTCTCCAGCATAGTCAACTTTTCTTGAGACCAAGGATGATAACACGTTCACTAGATTATTGGTACATAGCCAAATAGCCTACCTTGAACGTAATTGACATTAGGATAAGCTAAGTTTTTGCCTTTTCCTTTCTTTTTGTAGCCACATTATTTAGCCTCCACATGAGCCAAATTGTCCCTCTTCTTTACCTAGAGGATAGCTTTGTGATGGTGGGTTTGTTGTGTGCTACATTGATGAGTAGGTTTTTGGTTATGATATTATGGTTGTTGGTTTGTATGACTCTATTCATTCGTGTCCAGCTCTTATCGTTTCTCCCTTCATCCTCCAGTGCTTACATAGTGATTGTTTATACACATTCTTTGGTTGAGGAGACCTTTCTCTTGTTCTTTATTGATTTTTCATACACATATATCTATTTGAGTGAGAAGGTCTAGATTTCATTTTGGGAGATGAGCTTGGAAACACATGTTATTATGAGATTTCAGATTTTTGATAGTGTTTGATGATAGAGATCATTTGTCCTTATATGAGTTTATTTGGGGTATTGATGGTTGATGGATATAGTATTCTTTGATTTATCATGAGATGTTTGTGGTAGTTTTGTTTAGGGTCACTTGTTATCCTCTACTTAGCTCCACATTCCCAAATGTATCCCACCTTAACCCTAAGCCAACATTACAACCCTATGCTAACCTGTTCGACTTGGTCCGATTAGTTAGTTCTGTGCTGGAGTTAGATATGACACAATCCCCATGATTTGCCCCTATTAGGTGTTTGATTCCCGACTCATCTTTAGTCGGAAGATTATGAGTGAAACATGAACCATAATCAAGCACATGAGTGTCATTGCATATTTCTCACATCTTTTGAGGAATAACCCGGGGAGCGTAGACTTGTGACCTCTCTAGGTAGTGGGTGGCATAGCCTGTGATGTAGCTTGGTCTAGTGATCTCAAGCTTGTGGATTTGGTCGTTCTCTTTGGTATTGCGCTCTATTGAGACCATTGTACTTGCACACCTATGGCTAGGGAAGAGTTTTGCCCATGCACATGTTTGTATTGTTTGGTTCTCCGCTCACCATGTTTGTTTGCTTTGAATTTGTGGGTCTCCTTCTGAAAACCCTCACGAGACCTCACTCGTCCTCTTTGGGACACCTGGAGGTTTAAAGGGCTTGTCGTACGTGCTAAGTGCGACCGTGATTCCTACGACAGTGAGTTTTAGGTTTTATTGCTTTACTAGTTTAGTTTTGTTTTGCTTTTGTAGTTAGTTTGTTCTTTGGATGCCCTGCGCTTTCATAAGGTTTCTACCTAGTCTCTTTGCTAGGGACTAGCAAAGGTTTAGCTTGGGGGAGTTGATGTGCTCGATTTAGAGCACATTTATGTCCCCACTTTGGTGTCGAGACTCGTTGTTTTGCATTGGTTGTATGCGTTTTACACTCGATTTTACCTTCTTGTTGTCTCCATGGTGTTTAGAGGTTATTTCCGGTGTTTTCGGGAGATTTCGAGGTAAAACGGATCGAGTTCGACGCTTAGGCATCAAAGACGAAAGAACGACACGTATTTCGAGGCACTCCGAAGTGTTTCGGGCCATCCCCGAAGACATCGTGAAGGCCAGAAATCGTTTGGTGCTTGGTTGAAGTTGAAAAGAAAGCAAATGAGCCAAAGATCACAGTATTCGGCCGAATCCAGCCTAGCTTCGGGCGAATCAATGTGCTGTAGTCAAGGAGCAGGGTCCAACTCTCTGTTTTACCCGAATTTGAGCCCCATTCGGGCGAATCCAGCACATTCAGGCGAAGCCCAATATCCATTCGGGCGAATGAGCATTAGAAGCCCAAGATTGCAGCTCGAGACACTCACATTCGAGCGAAGTTAAGGCCTATTCGGGCGAATCCGGGCATTCGGACGAATGCTATGGACAATTCGGGCGAAGCCTATGTAAATCCTACGAATTGATCTCGAAACTCTCTGGAAACCCCGAATGGATCTCATTCGGGCGAATTAGCATCCATTCGGGCGAATGAGCCTAGGATTCGGGCGAATTGACCTGATTTTTCGCCCAATCTTATTTTTCGCAAGCCCAATCCACGTAGGATCTTTAGGGCTTTTAAGGCTCGACTTGTGTAAACCCTATGCCTTGATGGTTAGAAACCCTCTCTACCATTAAGAACATCATTTATGCTTTTCTTTCAATTCCTTTGCCCTAGATTAGATTTTTATGCTTTCATTTACATTCAAGCTTTGTAATTTCAATTCCTTTTCATTCAAGCACTTTGGTTTATGTAAGTTTATCTTTCTTATTCTCTTTATTGCTTGGTTTATCTTTCAATCATGCCATTTAATGATTTGTTCTTCTTAAGTTTGATTATTGCTTTGAATCTTGTTATCTTGCTTTCATTTCTTATTCTTGCTTTGGTTATTGCTTTCTAGTGTAGTTGATAGTTAGATTTCTTGCTTTGCCTTTGATTATTGTTGATTTCTCTCTTGCCCTAATGTTCATTTCCATGTCTTGCTCTTTTTTCTTAGTTGTAGTTAGTCTTAATATGCTAGAGTAGTTTTCTTAGGGGTTTTGGTTTGGTGAATGTTGTTCATGTGCTAGATTAGGGTTGAGGTTGTTGTGGTTTGTTTGATTGATATTCGATACGTATCTTGTCCTGCCACTCCCTTGTCAGACATAGGGCAATTATGGGTCGTTCGTATGGCTATAGGTCATCAACTTCCCCTCGCTATCTTGAGTGTCTCGATTGAGCCACGCTCAATCTCCCTTGACCTAGCTATGTATGAGAACATTGTATTAACCTAGGGTGGATCCTTACCATCCCTGTTCGTCTCTTATTGTTATCTTAGTCTTGTTTATCGCTTTCTTAGTATAGTTCAAACACCCTCCTTACACACACTATATTTCTCTACACCTTGCACCTAATCTAACTAGCCCTTGTCTTTGTGGTTCGATCCCCAACTTACCTCTATACTCGTTATAGTTGTATTTAGGGTGTTATAACTGTGTTTGATTAGCTTGTGTTTCTAGCGTTAAACAACGCGTTAGAAAACGGTTATCAGGGATCCAAAAGATTTGGGAAATACTTCAAGGTAATTTTAATTGGCCACGAATTTTAGCTTATGTCTGAAAAGGCTTGAGGCGTTGTTCAATTTGTCAGCAAGAAAAACTGGCATTTCATAAAGGGTTATACAAACCATTTTCAGTTCCTGAACGTGCATAGGAAGATTTGAGTATGGATTTCATTATGGCACAACCTAGAACACCCAAAGGCAACTACTCAATTATGGTTGTTGTTGATAGATTCTCTAAAATGGCACACTTTATTCCTTGCAAAAAGAAAGATGATGCTTTCAATATTGCACAATTGCTTTTTGATGAAATTGTTCGAATTCATGGGTTGCCTAAGTCCATAGTGTTGGATAAGGATTCTAAGTTTTTGAGTCATTTTTGGAAGAGTTTGTGGCGATTGCTTGGGACCAAATTGATGTTCTCTACTTTCCATCACCCTCAAACTGATGGTCAAACCGAACTAGTGAATAGAATCCTTCGTGATTTGTTGAGGTCCTTAGTAAACAAAGGGGGAAGAAATTGGGATATGAAACATGCACATGCTGAATTTGCTTACAACAGAACACCTAGTCGAACTACTAAATATTCACCATTTGAGGTAGTTTATGGTGTCAATCCGTACATGCCTTTTGATATTATCACACTTCCTATGGATAAATTTGTTCATGGGAATGCAAAGGAACATGTTGAATTTATGCTTAAAATTCACAAGTAAGAAAGCAGAAATAAAGAATAGAAGAAGCAAGCCAATAAAAATGTGAATGGTACTAGAAAATTTGAAGTTAGAGACTTGGTTTGGGTGCTTTTGCACAAAGAAAGGTTTCCGGGTCAAAGAAAACATAAGCTTAAGCCTAGAGTTGAAGGTCCTTTTGAAGTCTTGGAAAGGATCAATGACGATGCATATAAAATTGATCTTGGTGATAAGCATGATGTTTCGGCTACAATAAATATTGGTGATTTCGCTCCATACTTGGAAGATAAAGAGTAGAGGACAACTCCTTTTCAAGAGGAGGAAGAACATGTAAAATCAGTCCAAGAACATTCTAAAGACCTAATCCTAGCTTAATCCTTTGAAAAGTTATCATTTGATTCTTACGTATTACATGGTTCTTTTATTACGAGTCTTGCTTTGACTTTTATCTCAAGGTCTTGAAAGGCAGATTAAAGTACAACACAATTCGTCCTTGTAGGTGTAAGTGAGCTACGACTTTTCTTACAATAAAAGGGATGTTTAATTGAGTTTTTCCTAAAATAACACAACCAAAAGTCAGGTTTAATTAGTCTGAAAAGAAGGGTATTCATGAGTGGAATATTTCCTCATTTACTCGGGCAATAAATATGATAACTTTTATTTCCATCCTTTGAATTTCTGATTTGTGCTCTCAATATGCCTGAGTTATTTCGTCCTTTATTCCCTTCAAAGTTGGTTGGTTCATATTCATCCTTAATGGTGGAATTCAAGAAGAACATAAGGAAGAATTGAAGCATTTCATTCGGATCTCAAACATCACACGGGACGAATTATCATCTATCATTGATTGGTATTTGAGGTGTTTCATTTTTATATTTTTATGAATGTTTTGGTTTCTTTAATAAAGAATGGTATAATTCTTGTAGTACAATTCGAAAAGGGGTTTGTTAGATTTCTGATTATCGTTAATGTAATCACTTGATTGCTTATAATCAAGTGAAGATTCTTTTTCCTAGAATTTTCTTATGGTTGTAAGCTATATAAGGGCATTATTTCATGAATAATAATAGATCCAATCTGAACTCCAATCAACAGCTTTGTCTTATGCATTTGTTCTTATACTTGAGTCAAGTGTTTTGAATGATTTTCCAATTGTGAGTTTTTCTTATCATTGACGAAATTAATGAGTTTATGAGAGTTCCAAACATACTAATTTCTATGATTAATTCGAGTGAGTGGTCTTCAAATTAATAATACAACCTAGCAAGATTAAGTGAATATTCCTTGCTTGCATAT
This sequence comes from Amaranthus cruentus, assembly GCA_019425755.1. Taxonomy (NCBI): domain Eukaryota; kingdom Viridiplantae; phylum Streptophyta; class Magnoliopsida; order Caryophyllales; family Amaranthaceae; genus Amaranthus; species Amaranthus cruentus. The sequence goes on from CM033455.1 coordinate 9,725,132, forward strand.
ATCCTTGAATCATAACAATCTAGTGAGTGTTCCTCGTTTGTTCTTTATTTTCGTAATATAAACAAAAAACAAGAAAAACAGTCCTTTGAGGTGTATGTCAAAACCTTGAAAAATCCTATTCCAGAATATTTTTGAATCCTATCCAAAAAACTAGTGTTTCCCATTCGACATTATACCACATAAATCCCTTAAAATCATTCCATTTTCACACCTACACCTTCTAAACCAAACACGTTCCTTTTCTAAGCCTTGAAACATTTGGAAAAGCCCCTTTTTTATTAATCTAATCCTTTTAGATTACACATCACTATTCACCCCTATTGTTACAACTCATTCGAATCAAAAACATGGCTCCTACTATCAATAACGCGAGCTAACATCCAAGATGTCGAAGCTAGGGATCAAATAGTGCATAAGATCATCCCCCTTGATGTAGTAATCATGAATCCACATGATCTAAAGTCTATCTGTGTTTGTAAGCCAAATACCTTAAGCTTTTGAGAAGACCCACATCAGTCAAACTTTAATATTAGTGGTCGGAATATGAAACGAGAATTGAATACAAGAGTAGTTAAGAGGATTGCGGTTAGAGTAAGCTTACTTGATTTGTATTTGGTCGAATTTAGTTCATCAATGGGTATTTTAGTAATTTTACCCTTAAAAGTGAACCAGAGATATATTGCAACCTTCTGGATTTTTGGATTGTTGACTTGTCCCATCAGATTGGGGGCCCCTTGACCACATAATAATATACGGTTTTGAAAAGAAACTTTATCAAATATTTTTTGTTGTCAACTTTCCTCTTATGTGAGCTTGTCAACACAAGTCATAGTACCGTTGGTGATAAGTTTGTTCACACGGGCTCATGACTGTTGACAAATAACGTTCAATAAAAACAGGGTCAACATTAGAATAATAGATCATTGAATTAATTTATTCAAATAATTTAAAATAGTGTGTGTACAAGTTGCGACTTATTGAAGTATGAATTACGTACGTTCTTTGAAAAATACAATATAAGAAATATACGGAAGCCTCCAAAAATTTTAGGTTGATGTTTTTGTATTTCTGGATCACTTGCAATTTCCAAACACTAAGAACAATATTGAATGATAGCAAGTTCGGTCATACAGTTATATAAAACCAATAAAACAAAAGAAAATATATAATTCCTTAATTCAATTAACAAATTAAACGAAGTAATTAATTAATAAAAATTGACTCCAAAGTTGTACTGGATTTCATGGTTTCACTATAGTACAAGTGCAATAACACATGATTTGAGCTACCCAAACATATATTTATTACAATATCATATAATCTCATATTAATAGGTATATATATGATTTGAGCTAGTCAAAAAACTATAAATATACAATTCATTAGCTCATATATTCAATATAAAAAATTCTACGTAAAGTACAGATTAAGTATTAAAGATTCAACCTAAATTAATATTGGCACTACTAGGACCATGTTGTTGATGGCTTTGACTTTGTTGTTGTTGTTGAGTTGCTTGTTGTAGTTGAAGGTAAATCGTAGCCATTTTGCTATAGGCATCCATAGTCATTGGCTATAACAAATGCATAAAAAGTTTTTAAATCAGTCCTCAAAATATATTTAAAAGACAAAAACATTAAGTATTTTATATAGCTATCATAATCAAGTTATAAAATTAAAAAATCATGCAAAATGCAATGTGAAATTACTATTAGGAAACTATTTCAAGAAATACATTTTGAACAAAATGAATACCATGATTAACAACTTTTAAGTCCTTGATATTTTAATTAGGTATACTAGCTAATTTAAATAATATATATAAAACGTTTCCTTTACAAACTGAAAATTAAACATGCATGCATGCATTGCTAGCTAATACAATTAAAAATAAAAGTTTACTTGGTATTCTAGTCGGTGTTTTTATTGACTATTTCATAAAAACCTGACTTCAAAATGAATATAAAATTATATAAAAATCAATATAAATATAAATTCTAATTTTAAAACCAACACAATAGTGATTCTAATCCTGAATAATATAAAAAAAAACAAAACGTTGTGTATTATTAAACTTTTACGAGCTAGTGGTTGGTTTGATAAGTACTTACATTTGATTGACATGCAAGATAAGCTGATAAGGGATCAGTAGGGAGCACGGTTCCTTGAGGTAATAAGAAATGATCTCCACTACCACCTGAGGTACCATCACTAGATGCAATCATGTTATATGACGATGGATTCATATAATTCATAAGATGAGGAGGCATTCCTCCAACATGTGGTCTTCCAATCAGGTTCATGTTCATGTTCATATGATCCATTCCTATGCCCATTCCCATACCTATTCCCATTCCCATTCCCATTCCCATTCCCATTCCCATGTTTATGGGAGCCATCATTGGCGTTTGTAATTGATGTTGGATGGCGAGTGGCATCATTATCGATGGTAAGCTCATTCTACTTAACATTTGAACTTGAGCTTGGAGTTGCTTCAAGTACTCTATTACTTCGTCTAGCATCGATGCCTTATCTATCTGTCAATAAGAATAAAACATTTTCACTAAAATGTTTTATAATGTATTTGGTACTCATGGCTAATTCTAAACTGATAATTAATAAATTTGTTATTGGAATTGTAGACAATAACATCTATAGAAGAGTAGAGTTGATTGTCCGTAAATTCAATGAGCTAGGTTCCATGCTAAAACCAATTGGTAATGGGAGTAACTCGTCAAGCTTCTATGTATGTAAACATGTCTCTAATTCTTCGATGTTCCATCATATGTATTGTCGGTAATAAATTTTGGTAATAAAAATAATTTGTAGCGCAACTTTTTATTGTATATACTGTGTCATTCTCATGGTAATGAAAAATTGATCATGTAAACTCTTTTTGTTCAGAAATTTTCATTACCACGCTACACAATACCACATTTCCAAATGACAATGCATTGGAATGAATTTTGTGAAAAAAGTGAGATAATTAAAGTAGAATAAGCATGACAATTAAACTTGTTAATAGATATTCCAATTAAAATTACAATAAGTTTTAACCACTGTTTCCACCATATAATACCGAGATCATATGAGAGGTAAAAGTCTTATAAAGACTTAATGCACCATAAGAAAGTTAGGCATTTGACTAGGGCCCATGATTGAAAAGAAGCTCAATGCCTCAACTCAATAATGTTTTCATGGAGTCCACTAATTACAATTATTAATTTCTCGGAATTCAAAAATTAAGTCGATATACAGTTCTGACCAAGTGTTATTTTTAACATCAGAACTTACTTCATTAGTTGGATCTAAATAAGCATAAACTATAACTTAACTTTTGAAGTTACCCTTCTTATGGACCCAACAGGCCAACACCACTATGAAATATGTTCAAAAATCATTAGTCAATTTACCAAATTAAAATTAAATACTTATGTAACTACAAGACAAGGTTAACATACATATATCCCTCTAAACTCTTTACAAATAAACCTTTTAATTTTAATTTATTTTATTACGTAAGGTAAATAAATTATTTTAGTTTGACCATATGTAATATATACTTTACCCATTTCAATATATTTTTTAACACAAATAATATGCAAAACATTCACAAAATGAATATTATTAAAGTAAGAATAAGATGAATCATTTTAGAGTGATTATATGCTCTTAGCATGAACCATTTGATAAATTTGACATTTACATGATGTTTTGTATACCTTATATAATCTGAAAATCTCTCTTTCTCTTTTCCTTCTCTATTCTCTCAAAAATAACCTAGCCTTCATTGTTAACTTTGGGGCTACTATTAACCTCATGGTTCATGGTAAACCCCCTATTTGTTTATTTTTATTTTTTGTTTTCGATTATAAATAAAATGCACTCTATATTATAGAGTTATCCTATCAAATTATTTGATTGGATATACCCATTTATTGGGTTCTAAAGTCTCTTATGATGAGATTTTAGAGTCTTGTTATTAATTCGATGGTAAAAAGGTATATGATGTTATGACGAGTGTTAATTCTACTAATATAGTCAATAGCATCAAATCTATCTCTATTATAAAGCCACACCAGATGAAAATATCCATTAGAGGAGGTTGTATCAAACAGCGATATAATAAAGAAAATCCTTAAATGTTGGATCTCCATTATAATGATCGTGGATTTTTCACTATAGAATTAGGTTGCTTACATTTGTTTTTTATTCAATCGAATGTTACTCTATTATAGATGTTGTATCACATTTTATCCAACAAAAAATTTATTTGAAAATTATGTGTAATGATACATACCCTTAATAAAATTTGCATATAGCTAATTATGTGTAATGATACATACCCTTATCTTATACTTTGGAGAACGACATTGAGGATCTATCAAGTGGTAGTGAATTAGTGTTTAGAACAATCAATGAAATGATCGATGTGACGTGCATGAGGCTTCACCAAGGGGAGGAGCCATGGCTTGCCTTGAACGAGGCAAGTCATGGAAAGGGGTTGCTCGAAAAAGGCAACCCGGAAACAAGAGACAAAAAGCAAAAACACCAACTGCTCGTTCGAGAAAGTGATGTGCTCGTTCGAGCAGTGTGTACAGAATTAGTTAGAAGCTCAGAGCGAATGTTTCTCGTTTGAGTAATATATTCGCTTAGGATTCCATTCTAGTTGTTTCTGGTTTGTTGTGCATTGAAGGATGCATTATATTTCTTGTTTAATGCAATGTTCAATACTATGATAATTGTATGGCGTAAATATGCATTTAAGGGTGAGTTAAGAGGGGTTTTTATAATGATATATGAGCTTCTATTTAAGCATACATCATTCATAGAATAATAACTACCACAACACAAATTGTGAGAGGACTAATTCATATATAAAGAAGCTAGGGTGAGTCTACCAAAGAGTTATCTTTGTTAGAATTAGTACTTGTGATCTTCAGAGATTGTTCTAAAGATATATAAGATTTTTTATATTAATATAATCTATTAATTCTTTCATTTAACTTTTATTGATTATGAAATACATGACACGCTAAAACATATAATGATAATCATAATATACATGGTCTCTCCCTATCATTTTTCCAAGCACGCAATAAGCACCACTCTTGTGTATATATATATTATATATATATATATATATATTATATATATATATATATATATATATATATATATATATAATATATATATCTATATATATATCATATAGATCATATATATATACATATATATATATGATCTCTATGATATATATATATATATATATATATATATATATATATATATATATATATATATATATATATATATATATATATATATATATATATATATATATATATATATATATATATATATATAAAAGGTGATAGGCTTTTGTTGGTGTTGCATAATCCACTACTATCTTTGTTTTGAGTAGGCTTGTTTGTTAGTCCTCTACGATTGCTTTTATCCAGCTCCCGAGTTTTTTATGCCTAGTCTAGTATTACAAGTCTTAGTGTTTTGATCCTTTCTTCTCTTTTATATATTTCCAAATTTTCAAAAACAAATCTATATACAATATATATATATATATATATATATATATATATATATATATATCTATATATATATATATATATATATATATATATATATATATATATATATATATGTATATGTATATATATATATATATATATGTATATATATATATATATATATATTTATATATATAAGGTGATAGGCTTTTTGTTGGTGTTGCATAGTCCACTATCTTTGTTTTGGTCCCTTTTTTTTAGTCCTCACTCAATTGCTTTTCAGATCAGGTTTTTTATGCCGGCAGTGCGGGTATACAAGTCTTAGTGTTTTGATCCCTTTCTTCTTTTATATATTTCCAAATTTTCAAAAAAAAATTTTTTTTAAATTTTTTTAAAATTTTTAATATATTTATTCTATAATAGAAAACTTTAACCTTCAATTTCATAGTGGTAAAGTGTTTTAAAACTGAAAGCTAAAAAAATTTTTTAATTTAAAAGGATATATGTGTCTTTTTTTTTTTTTCCGTTTTTTTGTTTTTTTTTGTGGAATTTTGGATTCTTTTCTTAGGATTTGAGAAATTTCATTCGTTTTTTTTATTTAAAATCGAGTTTTAAAGAGATAATTGTAACCTAAGGACGGGTCTACGAAGGAGGGTTTAGAGGAAACTCCATTATGACCTTAAATTATAAGTTGGGATGACATGAAACATAGGTGCGCTAAAAGCGAAGTTGTTGGAGCTAATTAATGAGTTGTGTAAATACATGATAGATATTGCGTTTATTCATGAGAGAAGGTGAAAGAGACATGTGGTAGAACTATAGAGTTGCAATGAAGTAAAGGATTATGCTTTTTCGAATAGTAGTTGATGAGGAGGTCATATCGATCATAAGTACTTATGCACCCCCAAGTTGGGTTAGAAGAGGAGGAGAAGCGAGAGTTTTGGGACTTTTTGGGCCACCTTATGGTGAGCGGGCTAGGAGATGAAAAAGTTGTTCTAGTAGAAGACTTCAATAGGCATATAGGTAAGAAGACAATAATAATTATAATTTGGTTCATGGAGGGTATATAGAAGAGATTGAGCCTCTTGATTTGATTGTATGGTATTATTGCGAAAGGAAATACCAACCCAACATGAAGTATTAGTGCTAGTTTTTAGAATAAGGAATAAAGTAGTGAAGAAGACGATAGACATTAGACGAAGGATGCTTTGGGTAAATTTTAAGGGGAAGTGATCTCAACATTTGCAGACAACATCAACTCAAGGGGCCATGCAAGAAAATCTGATGATGCTATTCAAATTTGAGAAACTATGGATGAAACCATTCGACAAGTTGCTAAACAAACCCTAGGGGAGTTGATAGAATAGAAAAAGTTGTGTAAGGAGTCCTGGTGGTAGAATGAGGTGGTGCAAAAGTAAATAAAGGGTAAACACAAAATATATAAGTCGCTTATGGCAGGCTTAGAGGAAATGGATAAGGTTAGTAAGATAGAGATATATAAGGATGCCAAGTGGGCAATGAAGTAAGCGATAGAGGCAAAGAGTAGAGCATATATATATATGGACTTTTAAAAGAAACTAAATGCAAAAGAGGCGATGAAGTGTATTTTTAAGCTTGCAAAAGTTGTGTAAGAAGAGGCACAACATTAAAAAAGTTAGGTACATTAAGGAGAAGCATGAAAGAGTTTTGCTAAAAGAGAAGAATATCTAATTAAAGTGGCATCAATATTTCTCTAAACTAATTAATAAAACTAGGGAGCTAGAGGACGTAAAAAGCGACACTCCAAACGTTCATAGTCAACGCCAATATGTTTCACACAGTGAAATAACTATGGACGGACTAGGAAAGCACTTAAAAATTTGGTGAGAGCTAACGATATTTCCTAATAAAATTCTTATCGAGGTGTGACGGTTCCTTGGAGAAAAGGGCATTTGAGGGTTAACTAAGCTATTTAATGTCATCTTAAGGATTCATGGATTCAAGAAGAATAGTGGCGCAACTAACACATCCTAATGAATAAAAATAAAAAGGGTTGCACAAGCATTCGATAGTTATGAAGGACTCAAACTTCTCAGCCATGTATAATGAAATTGTAAGAAAGAGTGATAGAGAGAAAAATGAGACAAGAGAACGTGATCAGAGGGAACCATGCATTTTGATTTCATGCTAAAGACATCTACTATTGAGGTTATTTTTGTTTTAAGGTGTTTTTTGCATTTAATGTTTAACGATCTACATGCTTATGATAGTGTACCATGTTGCATTAGGATTGCCTTGAGTCTAAGGATATTTGATGCATTACGGGACATGTATAATGCAGTCACGACTAGGGCCAGACACTAATTAAGATAATAGAGCCTTTCCTAGTAAATGTAGGTCTACATCAAGGATCGACACTCAGCCCTTTCAGTTTCGCCACAATTATATATGAGATTTCCAAATCTGTGTGGGAAATTGTGTTGTTGTGCAGGATTTTTGCCGACAATATTGTGCTTGTAGTCGAAACTAGCGATGAGGATAGCACAAATTAGAGGAGTGAATGACGATCTAAAAGGCAAACGGTTGAGTATAAGTCGTACAAAAATTGAATATATGAGATACAATTTCAGTGGGATAGAGTAGGAAAGTGACCCCGATGTCAACACTGGACAAGATGTTGTGGCGAGTACGACAAAGTTTAAGTATTTAGGATTAATTATCCAATGTAACAGGGAAATCGTTAAAGATGTAATTCATCAAATACAAGTAGGTTGACTTAAGTGGAAAGGGGCACCTTAGGTGTTGTGTGATAAGAACTGTTACCATAGACTAAAAGGTAAATTCTACTAAGTTGCAATTAGGCCGACATTTTGGCTCGTTAAGAAGTCGTTTGAATAGAAAATGGATAGAGAAGAGATGTGAATGCAAAGCTTGATATGCAGTTTAATAGGAATGAAAAAAATTAGGGATCACGAGTTGAGAGAACGGTTGGGGGTTGCCCCATTAATTGTAAGTTTTGTGAAAGAAGTTGAGATGGTTTGGACATGTTAAGAAAAAGATTGTCAATACACTTGTGTGGATGGTGGAAAGCGTCATAATGAAAGGCAAGAAAAGTCAACGTAGACTAAAGAGAACGTGCAAGGAGCATATAAAGATCAACTTGTGTGATTTGTAACTCTTTGAGAACCTGACGAGGGATAAAAGAAGGAAACGCTGACTCCGGCTATCATACTTTGATAGCTTCCTTTCACATACCTCGTTTATTCCTATTAACCTTTTATATTATTTATCAAATTGATTATGTAACTGTTGTTCTTTAATTTTAGTTCTAGTGGCTAAACCTAGCCCAATTTGTATTGTGATTTGCAAGTAGTACTTTTTCTCATGCGGTGTCACTCATCCTTATCATTGCATGATTCTCTTTATCTAGGGCTTATATGGTTATGTGCATTCCCTTTTGCCCTCTCTTTGAAAGGGTACATGCAGTATGTTATATCCACTATTCACTAAAACTCTAACTTTGTGCAGAATTACTGGGTTGATCTTGTGACTATGACAATATTTTGACAAATTTTGCAAATAAATGGTATAGAAGTCTTTTATTCTAAATGTAAAAAAATATCGTTTAAATTAGATTTTTTTTTTTTGTGTGTGTAAAAGTCATGGACCAACTTTCTTATCAAAGCAAGATGCAATTCCACCCAAGTTGCCCACTATACACCTCAAATCACAATGTGGGGGACCTAAATTAATTATGAGCATTCATATATTTCCCCGAGATTGAAAACCATACAATTTTTTCGATTTTTCTGGTGAGGAAAGCGCAACAAATCCCGATAGATATGAAGAAGCATGTTAGACCCCACTAATACAATTGTTTCTTTAATCTATTTAGTATGTTTGATTCAGGATCTCCGACAATCCAACCTCTATTCATACTTAATTAGTAGGTTAATTTAATAATTCCGGGTACATTAACAAAATGAGGTACATTAACAAAATGAAGTAAAAGTGAAGATATTTTGAGCTCATATCTAATATAAATGTATAATAATAGTTTTTTATGATTTAAAATAACAATAAATGTAACAAACTCTGAGATAAGCTATAGTTTTTAATACTCTAATACCCATTTGATAGAAGGTGTTCAAACAAAGTTCAATGATGTTATTTTTTTTTGCAAGTAAATTATATGGATATATCGATTTGAAAATATATACTCTTCAGTTATATTTATGATTTATTTTTTTAATATGAAAATTATTTTGAAGTAGATTACACTTTTAAAAATGTCCCTTATAAAAACGTGAACCAAAAAGGATTAATAACTTAAAATATTTTGAAATTAACAATATGATTTAATTTTTTTTATTAATCCCTCATATTTACCAATGTTTGATTTGACTTCTTACTTTTTTTGGTGGTTAAATGGGACCACAAATGAAAGAAAATTTTGTATATTTAAATTTTAATAAGGATAAAGTGGGAATATAGGTATAAAAGTGAAAAAGTTATGTTTAATAATGGTAAATTCGTAAGTTAACAAACCCCAAAATAAAAATAAGACATTTAAAGTAACTAGACCAAATAAAAAAAAGGTGCTCTCTTGAGAGACCGTCTTTTGTAAAAACGACTCTCAAAAGTGCAGCTCAAATCTATATTTAAAGTTATAACAATATATATTTAGAATTGGATTGGGCATTTGAGAGTCGTCTTTACAAAAGACGGTCTCAAGTAAGAATTTACGATAAAAAAATAAGACTCTTAGGTTGAATAGAAGGGAGTAACTTTACTGTAACCTTTCCACAATAATCTTTCCAAATGGGATATTTTGAAATTTTAAAAATTTGTATATTGGACCAACTCTTTAAAGAAAGTTAAAATATTGATTACGTGAATGAGGACATTTTTATTAAAGAAAATTATAGATAAATAAAAATAACAGACTAAAAATAAAACTGTTGCAACGTCTAGGGGTAGGACCGTAGGACCACTAAAAAACATCAAACTTGCATTTGCCAAAACGCGATGGAGAAAAGTTCATCACCAATAACGAGCAGGCAACGACACCATGATAAGCCAGATTGGCAACCGGCCAACGACCCTTGACAGTTGCAAATCGGCGCCTCAGTGTTAAATGTAATTAACTAATTTTGAATAAAAATTGAAAATGGCTATGACGACCTTGCTACGAACCAAAAATCTTCGCTGCAATTTGCGACACCATGGTATGTAACCAGGTCGTTGCCATTTTTATTGATTTTTTGCTTAAACATTAGCGACAACTAAACTACATCCCAAGTCGTCATTTTTTGTGTGGTCTTCGGATCTTAGCCAAGTCATCGCCTTTTTGGCGTAATTCTAAAGCCTTTGTTTGTTACCAGGTACAAACATCCTCTATAAAAAAATCAATTTTGAATTTGCAATTTCTTTTAATTTCAATCATAAATTTAACTTTTGTTTTAATCTTATCAGTTCATCCAAAAATCACCGACTAGCGGACAAGATAAGCACTCAATTTGCTGTCTACGTGGAGAAGATATAGGGAAGCCCTAAAAGTTTCATCACCACTAGATTGATGGTCTAGTTCTTCGTGGTCCTCCTATAGTCTATTCCTGTCCTTCAGGGTCCATCATGCTTTCACGTAAAGCATTTTATTACCAGCATTTGCCTTTTAAATGTTGAGGTCAAAATAATACTTGTGATTTGAGTACAATTATTGTTTATTTCTCCTTTTTGCTCTCTATAGATACACCAAATAAAGAATTTGCCTACAAAATTCTCCATCTATGTGGTTTTTGTTTTTGAGTAATATAGAGTTACATACTCCCTCCCATCTTATTTGTTCTTCCACTTTAGATTTTTCACAAATATTAAGATAGATAAAATCTTTGGGTTCTAGTGAGTATTATTTTAATTAGGATCATTTACCAACAACAACCACCAAGTTTCCTCAATTTCAAATAAACAGCCTCAAACTTCGTTTTTTACCAACTACAGCCAACAACTTACAAAATGTGACATCGACACAGCCAATTCACTAAATTACCGGTAAAAACCCATTTTTTACCTTTGACCAACCGTTGACCCATATCTCAACCATGTTCGAAACCCTAGTTAATACTTTTAACCCAACCCCCAACTACCCATTTATGTTTTTCCTCTTTTTAAACCCCCTCCACACATTCCTCAGAAAAATGAAATCCCTCAACTTTCCTCCTTAGAACTGGGTCATAAGCCACAAAACCAGATTCTAACAAAACAGCATGAACAGCAAACACTACTAGCTTATGATTACCACAATTAACAGCAGAATTTCCCACTTCCTTCACAAAAACTTTCTTCAGAAAATTTGGCACAGAAAACTTACGCTTTCCCTGATCTTTAGATATGTCATCAATCTCCATTCCATCAGTCAAAGGTAAAAAATGGGTTTTTACCGGTAATTTAGTGGATTGGCTGTGTCGATGTCCCATTTTGTAAGTTGGTGGCTGTAGTTGGTAAAAAAACGAAGTTTGAGGCTGTTTATTTGAAATTGAGTAAACTTGGTGGCTGTTGTTGGTAAATGACCCTTTTAATTAAATAGTCTTGTGAAGTAATGATTATATTGGAAGTCTGAGAGAAAAAATAATTAAATAGTAGTGTAAAATAATGATTATATTGGAAGTATGAGAGAGAAAATAATTAAATACTCCCTACAACTCAATTCAATTGTTCCATTTGAGTTGGGCAAGGATATTAAGAGTGAGATGGGGTCTATTAAAAAGGTGGTAGTTGGGTATTTTAACTGATTAAATTAATTGTAAAGGTGATAGTTAGGTATTGGGAATCGGAAAAGTAGAGTTATTTTGTTAAAAAAAAGATAGACAAAAAAGAAATGGGACAATTGAAATGAATTGCCCAAACAAGTAAATGGGACAATTGAAATGAGTTGGAGGAAATAGTAGTGTAACGTAAGGAAATTGGGGTTTAAGGGGTAAAAGTGAGATAAAAACTTCCTAAGAATAGAAAGTATTTTAAAGTGGAAGAACTTTTGAAACTACCCGTTATAATAAGTTGGAAAAAATTAAAAGAACGGAGGGAGTATTAATTACTTGGATGGATATATAATAAAATTATTTTCTATATTTTCTATATTATTTGTTTAAAAAACTAAAATTCCAAATAATTTTGTGCTTATACCGTATCATGTGAATAGTACTATTCTCTTTTGATATGCAATATAAAAAATTTATTTAACCCTTAGATTTGGTAATGATCAAGTTCTCCATTTCATTTAAGTAAGACGAACTTTTAACATTTAGCCTAGAATAAAAAGAATAATTATGATTAAACAAAATATTACAAGAATTGATTTTACAATTTTCTAATGCAATACGAATCAAATTATAACAAAACTAAAAAAGCTTGAGTGATTTAAAATTACAATTTTAAAGAAACTCTAATAAAAATGACATTTTAAATTTTCTCCATTAGAAAAATTACTTACAATAATCAAACTTATTCATGATTTTGCTACAACAATTCCACCTATTAATTAATAATCAATAATCCCAACTTTAAGAGGTAGTTTCTTAGAGTATTATTTTTTGAAATTAAAGAAAGATAAATTAATTAAAATAAAATATCAAAAACAAAAATTTAATGTTGTTCACAAAAAATTTATAATTTATTTATTATTTAGAAGTTTTAAATGTAATTTTTCAAAATTTTTCTTTAATTATAAACTAATTTGCAGTTTACTTTTTTGTTAATTACCTATTATATCAGGTTATCGGGTTACCCAATATTACTCTAGGAAAATACCCCTTAAAATTGATGTTATTCATGGTTAATCAATAAATGATCATTATTATAGGAAATAAACAAATAGATTGTATTATTCTAGATAAATTTTCCACTTTAATATTATAAATGTCCTCCATTAATTTTACCCATCAATATGATTTCATGAGTCAGGACTACACATGTTTACTAGATTCTGCCGGTAGATTTAACTTTAATTAAGGATCAATTAGTTTTGCATTCACACTATTAGTAGAGCAATTACACCATAGAAGAACAAAGAACAAAGCGACAATGTAAAGGTGTCGTTTCAGTTCATTGTATATGCGATCTAAAGACTTTTTCCAACAATTTGCAATGAGTGTGTGGTATAAAATTATTCACTCGTTACTTTCAATTGGGTTATCAATATCGTCAACTACAAGAATAGTGACAAGTGACAATTGACAATCGAAACGATCCTCTCTTGTCTATAAGAAATTATCACTACTCATCAGTATTAGGAAATTGATAAGACTACTAAATTATATGGATATAAATAAAAGTGAGTCAAAAAAAAAAATTTTATGACTGAATATTTAAAAAAATAAGCAGAAAACTATCTATAATAGAAATATTGTAAAGTTAAAGAACCGGCTAAATTGAAAAGTAAGAGATAATGTTTTTCATTATGAATCCTATTCTTGCTTTATCTCATCCCATTACTAGCTAGTAGCTACTACATTTTTTTTCTTGTTAATGGATTCCTTCAAAAGAATATATACCTACTCAATAATAAAAATAATACTAGAATAGTCAAGTTTGCACTTAGAGAATAATATTTTTTTGGTAGTTTTAAAGAATGGATTCATTATTTGTAGTTGTAGACATTCTAACAAAGAAATCAAATATTAAAGAATATTTCTATATCAATTTTGCATTGTTAGGTTGTTATGTATAAACTTAAATGATGCACTTTATGTTAAAATTAATTAACACTGTGTACCTTATTTGAATTAGGAACCAATTTTTGTAGCGTCTTCATCCTTTGGTTGATCCTATCTCTTCTTTTCTGAGGGAAAAATCAAAAGATTATTTTATACCAATTATGTGAATCGAAAAATTGGGAGAATTAAACACTAAATGTATGTTGTAAAATACTACTATGAAATTGTATGAAATATTAAAATTAAAAAGTGTCCTCGTTTAAGAGAAGTCTATAGAAGTGTTGTTTAACAAAGAGAGAGATATGTAAGAGAAATTTTGTATAGTGAAATTCATTTAGCCTTAAATAATTATTAATTTAATCATTGAAACATCATTTTTTTATGATAATTAGTGAAAATAAAATTATTCAAATAAATTAAACAGAAAAATTGATCATAATAAAATCGTCTACACTCAATCTAATATCAAAAAAAGAAAATAGTTGAGTGTATTTTCATTAATTAGTGATTATATTGATCAACAAGTGAGTTTACTTAAAAAATAAATAATTGTTGAAACTGGTGTATTTTTAACATTTTAACCTAAAATTAACTCAGCTCAATCGGAATGAATGTTGTAAATAAAGAGAAAATGAATATATGTTATAATTATAATTTAAGAAGGGTTTAAATGAAAGAAAATTTAGACCATTCATTAGAGACATCCATAAAAACAACTACACCATTATTATCACTATCCTAATTAATGGATACCGCCTAAAATAGCATTTTGTATACGGTAGATATAAAGGACGCAGATTAATACCCTTTTCATGAGAAAGTTACGATGGAATGTATCGAGCATTTAAAAAATAAAAATGAAATGAAAATTATATTTATAGTACTAGTCTAACATAACAAATTATAACTTTTCGATAGTAGTTTTTAACTTTATTGTGCTACACTCAATGAACAAATCATAAGAATGAAATATGATTAGCTACTAAACTTAAGCTAAATTCTGTAACCATTACTCTCTCATAAAGTTTGATGGTGACGTTTCTTTTACACTAAATTATTACTAATCATTTGATATATTTATTTTATTTACAGTACGATATATTTGACCTTAACTGATGTTGCCATACCAACAAATTAAAGTTGCAAACAAAAAATGAAATGAGTATACTTTTTCCGTCCCATATAATTTAAAACAGAGAGCAAATTATTGTTTATAAGAAAAAAGGAAGATATAAATAAAGAGAAAATAAATTATAACGTTGAAATTAAATGAGAGTTAATATATATATAGATGAGATTAAAAAAAGTGATCAAGTATAGTCCAAAAAAAATAATGCAAATTAATTAAGTAAGATAGACTAAAATATAAAATATTGCAAATTAAATGGAAGGTATTTAGGTTTTTCATGTTGTTTTATTTTTCTTTTTTCTATAAGAATGAAGAAACAAAGAGCCGACATTAATCTAATCAAATAAATAATAGCCAAAAAATCTTATCAAATAATATAATAATCAATAGAGAGAGAGAGCATAATGCATACTCTTTCAGATTGGTTATGAACAGCAGCAGCTCTACTCCTTTTTGTTGATACACTTGATTTTACCCTATCTTGTTTCTGTTCATCCCCCACCTCTACACCCTTCTCTCTCTGTAAGATCAAAAATATCAAAAAAAATTAAAATTCGATCTTGTTTGATTCGTCTAAATGTAAACAATGTTAATATTAATTTAATGTAATTATTAGTTGTGCTTGATTAAAAATAAGTATAACAAAAATAGTGCAATGAGAAATTAGTCCAAAAAATGGACATAGGCTAAATAGTAGTATATTATGCAAACAAAAAATGATTGGAGTATGTTACATATAAAAACATATTACCACTGATTTAATTTTAAATGTATTACTATTTACTATTAGAAATAAAGTGCACATGGAAGAAGATTTTAAAATTTTCAAATATTTGTTAGTTGTTTGAATTCAAATAAAATCCCTGAAAACATCAAAGTTTAAAAAGGAGATTGCATTGGTCTATTTGTATTTATCGTGCTAACATAAACACTTATAATTTTAAAATGATTAATTAAAAAATAGATTAATTATATTGTCTGTTGATAGATATTATACATCAGTATACGCAATGATGATCTCAACGTACAAGGGCGTATCTAGACTCGACGTGATACCCCAGATTTAGTTGAAAAGGGATTGATAGACTACTCATATCAACAAGGTGCATCTTTTTTCATGAGAGCCCATTTACTAAAAACTCCACAGTTAAGTGTGCTTGGTGGGGAGTAATTTTAGGATGGGTGACCTCCTGAAAAGTTTTCCCAGGTGCGCACGAGTGAGGTTAAAGTGCGTCGGAAAGACTTGTGTTGGTCTGTGGGGCCAGTTTACAGTCTCTATGAGTAGTTACCGGCGGTCCGAGGGGTCGGAGTGTCATACCCGGGCTTACATGGGTCATTTCCCAGGTCATGAAAATAAAGTAGTATGTTAAACTGATGTTTAGTATCCGAATCCAGGCCAAGATTTTCAATGCGTTTTGACTAAGACGTTTCCTGCTAATTACACCAGGCCAATAAGAGGGTTATAAAATATTAGCCCTAGAAATAATTTTTTTTTAATTCGCCCGTGTCAACTATGTGATTATCAACATATGTGCATATTAACTACTTAGCTCTATTACAAACAAGGGATGCTCTATGTTTAAGTTGGGAAAATTTTATAATAGTATTTCAAGAAATTTTTAATAATTAAATAGTAACGATATGAAGTGTGAGTTGACCCACTCTGAAAAAGGATTGTTCATATAAATGTCAACTAAGAAAAATTTAACATTTTCCCATTATTATGACATTGTTGATTTTTTTTTTTTTTTTTTTGAAGATATGACATTATTGGTAATCTTAATGACATTGTTGATTTAATTGATACTATGTATTCATAAAGTATAACCTATTTATCAGGAACAAAATAAAGTAAGATTACCAATCATTTTTATATTAATTTTAATTAGGATTTGTCTGTTTAAACTTCAACATAATAATAATTACAATACACTATTAAAACATCCGTGTTACAAGTTCCTCTTGTGAGAGCAATTTGCAACAAACTTTTTTTTCCTCTCCCTTTAGACTGTGCTTTATTTGTATTAAAGTTGATATAATAATTTTATTTTTGTTTAATTTTTATCTATACAATTTTTCTTATTTTCTCTTTTAATTTATCCACGCAATTTATTTGTCCTTTTCATTTTCTGAAAAGGCATGTAAAGGTGAGCTTTTATTATTTCTTAATTAGGGACAATAGAAGCAGTAGAATATTATTATTATTATTATTATTATTATTATTATTATAAATATTTTTCTCTTATTAATTATAATAAAATAATTACTTTAATAATGCACTAATTTTATGAAACATATGAGTGCGTCATGTGTGACCACTTGAGAGATGTAAGTATGGAATAAAATAAAATAAAATAAAAAGTGATAGAGTATTGTGCTAATGGTTGAATCTCATTAGAGTGTAACGTAAGGAAAAAGGTTATCAAATAAAAAGAGATATTTAATGTGAATACATGTCAAAAGCGAAAATGAGATATATTATTAGAGTACGAAGAAGCTAAGTACTAAATGAGATCAACCAAATTTAATTGAAGAAATTTTTTATTGGGGAGAATATCGTACTTCAATCAAAGAAAAGATCAAAATTAGTTTTTTTATAAATATGAAGGATCAAACACTTATCATTAAAGATGTTCATTCGGAAAATCAATCGATTTTAGCTTATATATTTGGAGTTGGTTAAAAATTGAGCTTTTTTTGCCAACACTAGTTTGTACATTATTTGAAATTATCATGAAAATCTGATTAAAGTCGAATTTAATTACACTATAATATAAGTGTCAAATCATTAAATTTTTTACCTCTACCTAACACACTACAAAAAAATCACCGAGCTTACATTAGTTTAGTTTTGTTATTTAAGCTTAAGCTCATAGAAAAGTTTGTCCTAAATACTATTCTTAGTTTACAAAAAAATCATTAAATTTTAGCTTACAAAAAAAAAACATTAAAATGTTATAATAACCTTATAAGAATCAATTCTTCAAATCATTTTAACATATAATAAAAATTATATTCATTAATCTAAACAATTTTCATTTCATTCAAGTATATTACATTTGCTTTTTAGACATTGCCAATGCACTAATTCCATACTTAATAGCATAAATTATGCATATTAAAAAATTATTAAAACTAAATATTAATAAATCTAATGTTGAGATAAATCAAAGAAAATCTCATTTGACTATTTTTTATGCTTGAATTAAAGATAAAATAGTACTCCTTCCATTCCCTATTGATGTTCCCATAGGGAATGTTCACGGGAATTAAGAAAAGTGGAATCTTTTAGATAGTGGAGATATTATTTTATTAAATAATAAATTTAATGGAGGAAAAGTGGGGACCACAAATATTTAAAAAGTATTCAAAGAAAGTTAGTGGAAAAAATATAAGACCACAACTAATTAAAAAAAATGTTTTTACGAAGTTAGTGGGAAATATGTGGGGACCATAAGAACTATAAAAATGTTAAAATGAAGTTAGTGGAAGATATGTGGCCCATAATCATTATTAAAATATTAAAATGAGGATGAGTGAGATTATTTTTGTCCAAAATTTGTGAAATAAATGGAAACATTCCTTATGAGAACAACAATTGAAACTACCCGAAATGAAAAGTGGGAACTTCTCTAAGGAACAGAGGGAGTAATAAAAAATAAATGATGAATAATAACCAAAAATAAATAGATGAATTATTTGAAAAGACGCATAGGGGTACAAAATTTTAAAAGAAATCAAAGGGTAAGAAAAAGAAATACCTGAAGTCTACTATGAGAAACCGAGTCATGATCCTCAACGGTAAAAATCATGGTATTTTCCGGCGATGTCGTAAAAGATGTCTGTCTGATTCCTTTCATACCCATCAACTCCTCACACGTGTCTTCTCCGTGCCGCCTTTTCCGTGTACTTTCCGACGCACTCGCACTCACGCTCCAATCAGAAGCCATTGGTACACGCGCCGCCGTACTACATGATCCTTCATGTGTCGAACAGCCAACAACATTATTGGTTGGAACAAGCGCGTCAAAAACGGGCGGAACGGGACTACTACGTGTGGAAGCACACCATGGAACTCGATCATCATCATGTTTTTCACACACGCCGCCTTTATGTGGTTGTTGAGACGTTGGTTTGTTGTGGTGGTAAACTTGGTTCACAATGGACTCCAGTGTATCGTTAGTGCGTGTAGTTGGTTTGTCGGCCCATGCTGCAGCGTCGGCTAAATTGGATTTGCTTGGTACACGCGCTATTCCAAACCCATGCATCGTTAATTGTCCGTTTTCCCATGTTAATTCTGCCATTTCGTAATCTAACCTGTTTCATCATCACTCACTCAATTATTCACTTTTTTTTTTTTTGAAATTCACTCAATTATTCACTTAAAATCATTAATATCTCTAAGTAAATAAATAGATAAAACTCGGTAAAAGAAAAATTGTTATTAATTTATATAATCGTTTAAAATAATCTTGTAAAATCAAATCTTAACTTATTTATAAATCCAATGGTGTTCTTTAATTTTTAAAAACATAACAAAATCGTCATAAATGGGTCAAAATTGTACAATAAATTCCTTTTTTTACACTTGTAATTATTTTATATTTTCATTGACAATTTGGATCTAAAATATATAATTAAACTAAACAAAAATCAATAGATTATGCAAAAAAAACAAAAATCAATTGACATTTAGAGGGTGTTTGGAAAATAGCTGATAGCTAACAGTTGATTGCTGATTATAGTGGCTGATTTGACCAACTGTGTCTAATAATTGGTTTGACAAGCAGATTTTGAACACGCAGCTATAAGGCAGCTTGTTTAAAAACAGCTTAAGTGTAACAATAATTTGTTCCAACCAACTAATTCGCCAAACACTAGCATTAGCTGGTTTGACCACTCAACCTTCTATTTATATCTAAATAAGCAAAAATTACTCAATAAGCTAATTCGTCCCTTAATATTTGATCAGTTGGACGGTCAAGTTAGATTGATATCCGGAAACACCTATGGACAAAAATTAGTCATAACTGATAACTTTTACTTTAACATGGGGATCATTTTAATGAAGGGTGGATAAGATTTTAAAAGAGTTGATAACACCACAAAATTAGAGGGATAAATAGAAAAAACTGTTGTTTTTTTAACGCTATTTTTTATTAATCACTATTAATTTGTTTTTATATTCTTAATTATAACTTCAAATATAAAAAGTGAAATATTATTTTATTTAAGTCAAAAAAAAGTCAATTCAAACATTATTCATATTAATTTTATAAAATATGTTAAAATTGTTTAAAGAAAGACATACATGGAGATATCAGGAGCAGCGAAAGAAGGATGATGAGAATGAGGAGGCAATACTCGTGGTGGCTGATGTTGTGGTGGTGGCGACGACATCGATGGCGCTTTCGGAACATGGCCGCCAACATCCTCTAAGTTATTCCAAGTAGGAACACAATGATGTTGCTGGTTCATCACTATGTACTTCGCTTCTGATCGATAACAAGTACTAAACTACTAATCAAAGTTTGGACTTAATCAGTACATTCTACAAAAACTTGTGTGTATATATATATATGAAATAAAAAAAAATATTCTTTTTTTTCACTAGTGAAACATTGACAAGCGTGGGAAATTTCTGTCCACGACATTGTATTTATTAGACCTGTTTATGGGCAGAGTATCCGCCTGACTCGATACGTCTGGCTCAAAAACGAGCGGACTACTTAGGCTATAATTTAAAATTTTTTAAATATTTATTTTATACTATTCTACTCGCCGGCTAAGTTAAACGGGTAGGTATACTATACCCGAACAAAAATGATACTACTGAGTAAACTTATCCGTCTGCTTATTTTATAAACATATAATTATTTTAATTTTTATTTTAGGAGAAATTGAAAATTTTTTCTTTATTAATTGATTTTTTTCTTTTAAGTTTTTTTTTTTGTGCTCTTTAAAGTCTGTTGTAATTATTAGTTGCAAATAGTTAGTCTTAAATTTCAATAATTTATATATTATACAAATACAAATTTTGTGCCCTTTTTCTATGGTACATCAATTTAACTTTGGATAATGTATTGTATTATTTAAATAGTTATAAAGACTTAACTTTAGACTTTATATTATTTTTTAGTTATTAAGTCGATAATAATGTCATTTTTTTGTCCTAAGTTCTTTACTTAATTGTATAACAAATTTCATTTTTTCCCGCTAAGAAAGAGGGCGGGTAATAGAAAAATAAAATAAGGCCGCTAATTGGATGAACTTTGAAATTTTAGACCGACAGGTAAGTTTCTACTTTCTAGGGACAAGCCATGTCTGCTACCCTCCTGAACCCGCCCATGAACACCTCTAGACTATGACAAATTCTGTATTGAGACCGTCTCATTGTGAGTCGGCTTAATAAAGGCTAACCAATTCTAATTTATAAAAAAAAGTTTTTCAAAATTATATAAATTATGCAGTTATTTGTTGTTTATGTTTAACTATTTTTAATCAGCAAGTCTAATAATATGAGACTGTTTCACTGATAGGGGAGCTTATACAAGCAACCTATAACAAACTCGAAATTTCTAATTTTAATCATTTCCAATTAAATTATAATTCATTCAACTTAATTTTTAATCCTTGATTATACTAAGCTCCAACTTTATTTAAAATCTCATATTCAAACTAATCTTATTTTTATTTCTTGATTTAATTTCTTATTTAATATCCAACTTAATTTTAAAGCCCTTTACTTATTTAATTCTCTTAAATGCCTCTTACTTGGTCGATTATTTCTTGAACCATTTCAAATACGAAACTTAAAAAAAAATTATTAATTCTAAATATTATTTCTATAATCCCAAACTTTTGATTATTACTATACATTACAAAAAATAAAATAAAATAAAATAAAATAAAATAAAATCGTTTAATAATATAAGATTACCATTTACTAAAACTTACGTTTAAAATTCTTATTTTCTTTATTAATTACGTTAACGATTATTTTAATGACTTTAACACTTTCATTTAAACTATTGTAAACTTGTATATTTTATTTATAACTTTAAGCTAGTTTAATACCTAAACAAATTTTTTTAATCACCTAGAAGCTATTTGATCAAAACCTACCATAACTAGTTTACTTACATAAGTAAAGTGGTTTTGAAAAGAAAACAAATATCATCCTTACCATCATGTTGAATGGGTATGGACTTATATTTGGAGTATGAGTTTTTTAATTTTTTATTCAAATTTTATAAGATTTTGCCCCGTCAAAATATCTCTTTATATTCAAGATATTACTCAATGGTTTTAATTACCTTGCAAAAATAAAAATTGAGCAAAAATAAAAAAAAAAAACTCATCAAAATCCCATGCCAAACCTCCGTGCACTTCAAGTGTACATGCATCACCATTTTTTTTTCTTTCTTCTTCCTTTTCTCTTAAATTCAATTCACACTATCTCTTACAATATTTCTAATATTTTTTTTAACAAAATCAAGATGATGGAGCATAACCATCACTATTGTAGCCTAAATTATCACTATTTTAGAGCATTGTTGGGTGATTATTTTTGGTAATTAGAATATCATCATTTTAGAGTTAGGTATTATTTTGGGTATTATATGGGAGATTACTTGGGGCTTGGAGTATTTCATAGAAGCATTACTACTTGGAGGATCTTTCTTATATTTTTAATTAGTACTTAGTACTAATCCTTGGTGTTAATATAGTATAACTTCTTACCCTACTCTTTATATGAAATTTTACATTATATTTACTTTATAATGTGCAAAGTATAAAATATGTTGAGTATGTTTAAGTAAGAATTTAGTTTAATGAAATTATAATTATAATCATATCAAGTATGTTTATGCTAAAGTTATTTTTGTTATATTAATTAGTATTTTATAATGTTTAAGAAGTGTGAAAAAAATATATATTCTAGTAATATCAAGTATTATATGTGTT
Organism: Amaranthus cruentus; assembly: GCA_019425755.1. NCBI lineage: Eukaryota > Viridiplantae > Streptophyta > Magnoliopsida > Caryophyllales > Amaranthaceae > Amaranthus > Amaranthus cruentus. Next base: position 9,748,444 of record CM033455.1, read on the forward strand.
AAAACTAGTGTTAGTATGTTTAGGGGGTTATGTGTTACATTAAGAATGTTATTATGTTTAATATTTTTTTTTATCTGTAATAGAAGTTTTGTTAATTATACTTATGTTTGCCTTTGAACTAGTTTATAAAGTTGTGTGCTATTTTCCGAACATACTTTTACTAAGTATGATTATGTTAAAAATTATTGTCATTATACATTATTTTTATATTAGAGCTTAACCTTACATTATATTAAATTTCTTTGTTATTGTTAAAAGGTTTTTTTACTGATTATGTTGATTATTTAAATTTAGAATTTAAATGATAAATTAAATAAAGGTTCTTTCAATGTGAAAAATGTCCAAAAATAATCATAGGTCATTTTGAAACTATCATTTTAAAAAAATAAAGTTTTATTTATTATTTTAAATTTTTATAAGTATTTTTTTTACAAAATAACAAGTTAAAAAGATGGATTTTGAAAAAAAAAATATAAGTTATAAAATATTAAAGTGTTTTCTTGTGTATATGAGATTTTTTTTAAAAGTGACTTTTGTGATATTAAGTAAATAGTTTGCACAAAATATTCTTTAGTTGACTATTTGACCAAAATTTATTTAAGATGATGTAAAAGTAGATTTTTTTAGTATGAATTTTCCCCTTTTAAAAATTATGTGTGAAAAGTTCGATTTTAAGAAAAAAAAAAATTAACAAAGTTTTTACTTGTTTTATAACAAGAATTATGAATTTGAGTGAATATATAAGTTTTACTTGTTTTATAACTAGAAGTACTTATTTTATTGAGCTTATAAAGTGCTACTTATTTATAACTAGAAATATTTATTTAGTAAAATAATAATTTGTTTTTGTTTTATAATTAGAATATTAATTTTGTGAACTTGATAAGTCTTTACTTATTTTTTTTAATTTGGAATATTGATTTTTCTTGAATTGTTCAATTTTAAAAATTTATCCATACAATATAGTTTTACTCAATTTATAATTAAAATATTTATTTTTGTTAAAAGAATTAAATTATTATTTGTTGTAAAGTTAGAAATATTGATTATTGAAACTTATTTCAAGAAAAATAAAATTTAGTACCTACTTGTGAAAATATTAATTTAAAGACCAATAATAGAATAGTTCTATGTGCAAATATATTAACAAATGAACTATAAAAATAAAATTTTAAATAAAGTTTAATGAGTAAAACTTAAGTAGTGAACTTAGAAGGGCATATAGGTAAAATACTATTAAATAAGGAAGTTAACATCTAAGTTGGTCAAAGTCAAGGTCAACTTGTAGTAGTGAAAATGTGATGTGTTTGTGTAAAATGATCTGTGTATTGATTGAATGACCCTGATAGTAAGGAAATGTCGAACCATGGACCGGCATGTAAAATCCCGGCGCCCGTGTTGGGCGGCACGTAAAATGCGGTGTTAGAAAGGGGGTTAGCTACCTCTCCTGTAGAAGCTTGAGCATAAACATTGGTGGGGTGACGACCCCCACCATAGTTAGATATAGGGCTTTGGCCCTTATCTAGCCAGACCCTTACATATATCAGGTGTCATATTGTTTGTGCTTGTTGATCAGTGATAAACTTGATTATATTGATGCTATGAGGCATGGTACGATTATGAGTATTAACCAACTGAACTTGATTAAGTATTAAGATTACCGAATTGTATAAGTGGCAGTAACGTACTTCTGCCAGGGTTGAGAATGGTATCTTAATGACTAAAAAGTATGGAACAGTAAGAGCATATGGTAAAAGTATACAGTGGTGTCAATTAATTATAAGTTCGTACTCTAATTATTATTTAGTAAATGTAGTGTATTATTTTCGTATTTTGAGCTGGATAGGAAGTTATGCTCGGCGTTAAGCGCTGACCGACTCAATCAGCTGTCATCCGTATTATGGATGGCAGCATGTTGCAGGATTTAGTTTCAGGTCCCGATCCAGGCCGCAGTTACAATTTATTTATGCTATCGAGGACTTAGCTGCAAATTTTTTTTTATATACATCATGTTTGATGATTTTGACGTATTTAATCTTAATTATTGTGTATCTTTGGAACGAACGACATGTATTTTTATTTTCCTACTTTTATGTAATATTTATCATTTCTAATAAACCTTTTTTAAAATTTTAAAGGTTTTTAGCAGATCGACATTTTCAGACTTCCGCATATTTAAAAAAAAAATTCATTAATGTAAATTACGAATTGCGATTGCCGCTTCTGTTACACAACCCATTAATAAAAAAAAGATTAAAAAACAATGAAATTTGAATTGGAAAGGCAATAGTTTAATTAAAGAATTTGGGTTAATCCAATTGAGGTCGTCTCATCATGGTGAGAGGGTATCAAGAAAGAATTAGTGAATTTTCATTCTCTCTTCAATATAAAGGATTTGAGTTGCTTTGTATGAACCCGTCTCATAATGAAACCCTATATCTGACTATGGCAGGAGTCGTCAGCCCTCCAATACAATTATGCTCGAGCTTCTACAGGATATGTACCTAACCCCTTGTCTTACTCCGCATTTTACGTGCCGGCTAACTGTAACAACTCGACTTACTTTTAAACAAAGTAAGAGAAGTCATCATGGCACTACAAAAAAATACGGAGTTTTTAGACGCAAAAGCGTATAGTATTTAGTCACACGGTTGCTGCTATGTGGGAGTGACGCCTCTGTTTATGGTCGCTGCAATTTCATCTGTTCACTGCCATGTAGGAGCGAAGCCTCTGTGTGGGAGAAGAAGATGGCGCTTCCTCTCTCACGGTGGGAGAGAAAGGAGGTCGGGAAGATGCCTGGTACCGCTTCTGCCTCACACTACTCAAAGTTTCTTGAATTTTCAGGGACAATGGGGTTTAGCATGATTGGGGTTAGGGAAACAAAGAATAGGGAGGCAGCAATAAAGTTTATTTTAACTTTTTATTATTTGGATGAGGTTTTATTATTTTATATTTTTTGTTTTTTAGAAGTTTTTTTACTGCATATTTTTCAACGCTTTTTTCTGTCGAGATTAAACTGTCAAAAAACTCCGCTTCTTTTTTATACACTTGCTCCAGCGTTTAAAAACAAGAGTCTAAAACCTTCAAATTTTCTTGTTGTGTGTATTCATCAACCCAAAATGAAGTCAAAGTCAACATAATGTCCTATGATATCAGATAAAAAATATCAAAATCCTCATCTGTGACAACTAGCCTGAATCTCAACCGCTATACAAGATCCATACCAACAAAACATAAAAGTGTAAAGGTACTCAAACTACATAGTCAATTCTATTACACGATTTTACAACCAACAAGTCTAATACACACAAGCGATTAAATCCTCAATCAACGAGATTTTCAAGCGCTCTCTCATTACCTTCAAAATCTCTTTCTTCCCGACTGCTACTGATCTATAAATAATCTAAAAGATCAAAACAATAGGGAGTCAGATGAAACTGAATGAGAATTAACAATCCAAAACAACAAAATACAGTAATTCAAAACATAGGTCTAAAAGCAACATCAGTTTCCTAGATCTATGTGCGCACAAGAAGTCTAGTTGAGACTTGAGAGGAACATCCATAGCTCTAAGGCTATGTTACTCTTGGGTGAGGCTAGTCAATATTTGAATGACAATTTACCTAAAATAGGGAGTAAGTGAGATTTCCCCTCTACTCCGTCAATGACCAACTCGTGAGTCTGATCCAGTGACCATATCAATACTAGCATAATCATTCATAACACATTTGTCTCAACATTATAAAATTCACAACTTTAATAAAACAATTTTTTCAAAATATAGTATTGCCAGACCCTTTAAGGAACTGCTACGACTCACCGGTAACGTCGCTTCAATGTAACGAAACCAGCTAGCAACTAGAAGGGTTCTTTGATAATATCGTCTTCTAGAGCATAACAAGTTGACAACATCACTAGAGAGCGTTCGATGCTACTATACTAACATATAACATATTACATCTTCTTCTAAGATCGTAGCTTAGTTCAAACTTTATTCTATCATTACTAATTACTAAATAATTGTGCACTGTCTAACTCAAACCCAAATATCTTATCAAGATTTTATAACTGAGATCCAAACTTGTTTAAATTTACTCAACTCATAGATCTATTTATATTTCCATCTAAACACGATATGTACATTTAAATCCAAAATCAAGAATACCCAAATCTAATAATCTGATCAAGAATATCAAATTACCCCATATTTTATCAATAATAAATATTTCTCCACTAAGTCTATAACTGATGGCAATTTCTTCGATCACCTAAACCTTATACCAATCAGTTATACTGTCCACTATTCTCGATCAAACACAAAATACACATTCTAACAAAACTCAACATTACCAAATTAGAAGATAATAGTCAATAACAAAAATGTCAGTAAACTAACATCCTACCATAAGTATTTCCCATAAATATCCATAATTTCAAGATCTACTAATTAAACAACATATCCAAGAACATTAACTAATCAAAACCAAGTCATTTGAATAACCTACTACTAAAATCATAATCCACACTTAAATTCTCATCACAACATAACTCACTAGAAACACATATTCCATAAGTTTCTCAATTAAGAACTCATATAATCAATTTATATAATATAAATTTCAAGATTCATAAAAATTAGGGTTTAATACTTGAAAAAAAAATATGCAAGTGAAAGTATGCCAATGAAACTAATCTTATATGAATAAGAGCATAATAATTTTGAAAAAGCAAAAAGAATAAAACAAGAAGGATTACGTTTTGTGAGGGCAGTAGGAAACAAAACAAAACATATTTCACAATTGGTGTTGTAAGGTTATGCCTTGAATCCCACATCGGAAGAATAACTGTAAGGTTATGCCTTGAATCCCACATCGAAAGAATAACTATAAGGTTATGCTTTGAATCCCACATTGGAAGATTGAAGGTTTTTATTATCCCACATTGGAAGAATAACAAAGGCTTGTTATTCTTATCCTTATAAAAGGAGTCTTGGGGATTAGTTTTGAATGATCCAAAAATCTGTTTAGATAAGGTTTTCTTTTAAGGTTATGAACTCCTATTTTTCTGTAACCTAGTTAATATCTGTATTTTGGGTCTCCTCAAGTAATAAAACTTTTCTCTCCTTTGCCGGTGGATGTAGTCGACATATAGTCGGCGAACCACGTAAATTCTGTGTGTTTATTATTTTGTCAATCTTTACGCTTTCTTTGTTGCATCGGTTATAACAAACTGGTATCAGAGCCGGATTTATTTCAGGTAAGAAAGATGTCTGCGATGAATGTGAAGATTGATAAATTCACGGGGAGGAATAGTTTCAGTTTATGGCAGATCAAGATGCGGGCTTTGTTAAAGCAACAAGGCTTGTGGGCACCATTGTCAAAGAAGACAATTGATGCCGAATTCGCTGAGATGGCCGCTGGAGGAAAAGGCGCATTCGACAATTATGTTGTGTCTTGCCGACGACATCATCACCGAGGTTGCCGAGGAGGAAACAGCATCAGGTCTGTGGTTGAAACTCGAAAGTCTATATATGACAAAATCTTTGACCAATAAGTTTCTCTTGAAACAACGTCTGTTCGGTCTGCGAATGCAAGAAGGTATGTCTCTTCGAGAGCATTTAGATCAATTGAACACAATTTAATTAGAATTGCGGAATATTGATGTTAAAATCGAGGATGCAGATGTAGCCTTAATTCTGTTAGTTTCTTTACCACTGTCATATGAGAATTTTGTTCAGTCTTTTATTGTTGATAAAGATACTATAACTCTAGAAGAAGTTAGATCATCAGTTCATACTAGAGAGTTGCGCCATAAGGCGACTGATAGTATTACAGATAATCAGGTTGCTGGGTTAGTAGCAATAGGGGTTAAGGGTCAAGACATTCAAAGAAGAAGAAATTTAATAAATCTGGTCCCAAGGGTCCTAAACCTACAAACATCTGTAATTACTGTAAGGAGCAGGGGCATTGGAAGAATGATTGCCCTAAGAAAAAGAAGCAGCAAGACAAATCTGGTTCTGTCGCCCTGGCAGAAGAAAACACCAATTCTAGAGATGATTTTGTTCTGGTCGCTGATGAACAAACACGTCAACCTGATGTGTGGGTTCTGGATTCAGGGGCGTCTTATCATATATGTCCACGCAGAGAATGGTTTACAACCTATGCGCAGATAGATGGAGGTAATGTTTCTATGGCCAACACTGCTGTCTGCAAGGCGGTTGGTATTGGCTCCATTAAAATACGGACACATGATGGTAAATTTTGTACATTAAACGATGTGTTGTTAGGGCTTTGATGTGTTGTTATGTATTTTATAGCTGCTGGTTTTGGTGATAGTGGTACTGAGTTCGAGGTGGAGTATGAGGTTAATTCCTCAACCATATTTGTTCAACCCTGGATTGGTTTTGTTGATGTTGTTCCAGGTATCTCGCGGTCTGTGATTTCTTTAACTGTCTTTAACTCTGTGGATAGTGTAAAGGAGTCGTTACAGGGAACATCCCATCAGCTTAAAAGTTTTCGTAAAAAGTCTATATGTGTTATTACGGAATCTAATAGGTTGGTTTTAGGGATTGTTGTTTTGATTGCTATAAGTGTGGTAGGTTATACATTGAATCTTGTGGGTATAACAAGGTTGGTAGCCGCTCTTGTGGAGTGACTTGAACCTCCAACTTATGAGCATTGTTTAGAGTATAGTGAGCTGGCGCAATGGCTTGCAATGACTGTATGTGTGAACAGAGTCTGGGAACTATTTTGGGTACTGATTGGGAGGAAGATTCTAGAGTCTTCGTGTTATTGGTACTACATGTTTGTCATGGAGAAGCCTAATTATCCATCGGTTATAGTTATGCTTGTTGTCATGAAGTTTGTGACCTGTGTTGATAGATTGATAGTGTTGCTCATCTCATTTATGTCACCTTAATTTGAGGCCGAGCGTGTCTACATGTCTGGAGTTCCGGTTTGGTGTTTGAAGTATGCTGTGATGTGTACTTGTTTTGCGCATGCTAGAAGTGTCATTTGCAGGTTTGTGACTCAACCTGGGTGGGGGCACTGGCAGGTAGAGATTTGTTCTCTCTACGGTTTGCTTGGATCAACTGTTGTGTTTCTTATGTACGGGAATGATGTTAGGTGCTTACTTACATCGGTTGAAGCTTGGGTTGTGTTCGCTGGGTTTGATTGTATCTTGATCTCGGTGATGGTTCTTTGTGATCAACCTTGCTTAGCTTTTGTGTACTACGATTGTGTGTTTAGTGATCAAGTACTTGCTGTTCGAGAGAAGCTCGGTGTGGTCAGATTTCATTCGGAATGCAAGTACATGAAGATAAAGGTAAAGAAGGTAGGATGGTCTGACAGTCCTAGTAGATTCTTTACTATGCTGGATTCATTAGCATAGGCCCTTAGGGGCAGTGTGAGGGAGCTCACAGATGGAGGTGTGCACAACCTCAAGGTGGAGCTTGCCTCGCGGACTCGTGATGCAGGTGGAGCATTATGAGTGACTTGTGATGCTATTTGAGCATTATGAGTGGTTATACTTGGAAAGGAGTATGTGAAGGGTCTTTTGAGCACTGGCAAGCTATAAAGAGGATATTTTGGTACCTCAAGGGTACTTCTGATGTTGGTCTCATTTATGGAGGTGATATACAGTGTTTGGTTACTGGTTACTCTGATTCTGACTATATTGGAGATGTTGATAGTAGGAGATATATGACTGGTTATGTGTTCACTCTTGGTGGTTCTGTTGTTAGTTGGAAGGCTACTTTACAACCTACAGTGACTTTGTCAACTACGAAAGCAGAGTACATGGCTTTGATAGAAGCTGCAAAAGAGGGAATCTGGTTGAAAGGACTAGTTAGTGATCTGGGTCTATATCATGATCAGGCTATCGTGTATTGCGACAGTCTTAGTGCCATATGTTTGGCTAAGGATCAAGTCCATCATGAGAGGACCAAACACATTGATGTTAGATATCATTTCCTAAGGAATGAGAAGAGAATTAAGGTGAACAAAGTGGGTACTGCTGACAATCCTACTGATATGTTCACCAAGTCTGTTCCGCACAACAAGTTCCAACATTGCTTGGACTTGTTAAATGTGGGAAGTTGTTGATTGCCCTCTTGGGGCAAAAATCTGAGGCAGAGGAGTTGTGTCTGGTACTCGTGGATAGTACATCTGTTATCTATTATTGCTGAGAGGATTCAAGTCAAGGTGGAGATTTGTAAGGTTATGCCTTGAATCCCACATCGGAAGAATAACTGTAAGGTTATGCCTTGAATCCCACATCGGAAGAATAACTATAAGGTTATGCTTTGAATCCCACATTGGAAGATTGAAGGTTTTTATTATCCCACATCGGAAGAATAACAAAGGCTTGTTATTCTTATCCTTATAAAAGGAGTCTTGGGGATTAGTTTTGAATCATCCAAAAATCTGTTTAGCTAAGGTTTTCTGTTAAAGAGTAATTTATGAACTCCTATTTTTCTGTAACCTAGTTAATATCTGTATTTTGGGTCTCCTCAAGTAATAAAACTTTTCTCTCCTCTGCCGGTGGATGTAGTCGACATATTGTTGGCGAACCACGTAAATTCTGTGTGTTTAGTATTTTGTCAATCTTTACGCTTTCTTTCTTGCATCGGTTATAACAGTTGTTTGACTTGGATTTCGATGCTTAAATATTCAAGACCAAATGTCACATGTTTTCCCCTATTTTCGACAGAACAGGGGCTTGGGAAGGGGGTTCGATTGCTGCTTGATGTTTCACTATATCAATGGAAGAAAATCCTACAAAAATACTGATGTTACTTGAAAATCCAATCAATAATGGGCTAGGGTTCGATTCTTCAGAGGAAAATCAGAATAATAAGAGCAGAATGGAGTAAAATTACGCACAGAAATTGAGAGTTTCAAACCTTAGTTTTGAGTACACCAACAATCAATCAAAAAGACTGAAGAAGGTTCAACACTTGCTTGAAGAATTTCAATGTGACTCTGCCATTTTCGGGGGGAATGACGAGAGGAGGGAAAAATGGTTGCATGCTTTGTGTTTGTGCTAATGAGAGGAAGAAGAAAGAAGGGTGTGGGTATTTGGTTATTAGGTTCAAATGAGTGAGAGGAGGAAGGAGGGTGTGGGTAGGGGTGGCAAACCGATCAGGTTGGATCATTTTCAGGTTTAAGTCATATAAAAATGGTTCACTAGAGCATTAATCTGAACCTAACTTGTTTATTTAAATGGGTCAAAAATTAAAATCCCAACCTGATCTATAGCAGGTCGGGTTAATCTGCTAATAACCCATTTAACCTGGTAATATTTATTATTTTTTTTTTGAAAATTAGGAATATTGGTGCTCCTCCTCAATCCAGGTTGGGGTTTTAATTTTTAACCTGCTAAAATAAGATAGCTGAGGAAGATGCTTTTGAGCTGAATTCATGTTGATCAAAACTTGGACTTGGACTTGGACTTGGACTAGGGCAAAATATGTCTTCTTCTTCTTCAACTTTTATCTTCATTACCATCCCACAAAACTCATTCAATTGTGATTCCATTTTTGCTTCATGAAGAAACAAAAATATAAGTTAGAATCTTTTGTGAATTACAACCTCAAAATTTGGTCGTTTTTCGAATTACAGCCGCAAAGTTTTTTTCTTATAAATTACAGCCACCATCTTTTGAAAATGACCATCATTACGGCCAAGTGACCGGTTCTCACCGTTGACCAGAATTTTTACCTTTGACTTTCTATTTTTCTGAATTTTAGTTTTTTTTTTCGTTTTCCTTTTTTTTCGTTTTTTTTTCTTTTTTCTTTTTTTAATTTAATTCCTTCATCCCCAATCCCTTTCTCTCTCCTCCTTCTTCTTCTTCATCATCTTCATCCTCTTCATCCTCATTAATCTTCAAAGTCACCATTAATGTTCAAAGACCCAATTTCTCTCCAAAGTCCAAACCCTAAATTTCTTTCTACCATTAATCTCTCTTCATCACTTTCCTTACTTTGTTCTCCTCAAAGACCCATCATTGACCCAGTTTATTATTTTGTTCTGAAACCGGACTTGACCAGGCGAGTTACTCAGCTTCTCTTTCTTCTGTTTCTTGGAACCTTCCATTTTTACGTTCTCTAGACCTTAATGGGAATAAACTTCCATCATTGAAGAATATTTCAGAAAAATTCTTCCAAATTTCACATCTTTTTTGGTCCTTAATTTTGGAATCATTTATTTCATCTGGGTATTATTGTTCAATCCCAAAAAACCTCAAAACCCCATATATATTTGATACAAAAATTTGACCTTTTTTTTGGGTCAATATCATCTGGGGTTAAGGGTGTGTTTGTAGAGAAAAAAACAAGAAAATGGAGAGATAAGAAGAAAGATTAGTGTGTAATAATGATGAGAAATCAAGTTCTAAGTTTCCATTAACAATGTGGGAAGTTTCTGCAGCTTCAATGGTTGTAATTGCTTTTGGGTCTTTGATTGGGTCTTTGAAATCTTGAGAAAGATGATTCAGAAGCAGGGATCTTAAAGTGGAAGACCCGACTCCATTTGGGTTGTTGTTGTTGACCCGATTCCGTTACATTCGGGCTCGATTTCAAAGAAGATGTATGATCGTTGGATTGATTCTGCTCACGCATCTTCGAAACTTCATTGCTCCATATATCTATCAATGTTGAATCAATTAATTAAGTTCATACAAGAATCAATCTCAATCGAACCCAAACAATTCACCAAATTAATTGTTTGTTGTATGAACTTATTTTATTAAAATGTGTGAGGAGTTAAAAGTGGGTGCACAAGTAGACAGAGGACATTATTTATGGGTGTCTATGCAAAGTTTGTCTAAAGCCATTCAACGTGCTAAACTTCAATGGTTTCTTCTTGAAAGACCCAAAAAATATTTTATTAAAGTGAATATTTTATATTTGCCGTATTTTAGTTCATACAAGAATCAATTAATTTCAATCCAGATTCAGATTGAAATTCAAGAAGAAAGTGCAAATTGGGTCTTTCAATCTTAACAGGGGCAAATCCAGTTTCATCTTCTTCCTTTCTACCATTGAAGTTTGCATCTGTAGAATCTAGGGTGGAAAGAAATCATTGAAGTTTGAGGAGAACAAAGTAAGAAAAGTGATAAAGAGAGATTAATGGTGGAAAGAAATCTAGGGTTTGACCTTTGGAGAGAAATTGGGTCTTTGAAGATTAATGGTGACTTTGAAGATTAATGGAGGATGAAGATGATGGAGAAGAAGGAGGAAGAGAGAGAAAGATGATTGGGGATGAAGAATTAAATTAAAAAAAGGAAAAAGAAAAACAAAACTCAAAAAAAAGGAAAAAAAACAAAAAAAAACTCAAAAAAAGAGGAAAAATCAGAAAAATGGAAAGTCAAAGGTAAAAATCCTGGTCAACGGTGAGAACCGGTCACTTGGCCGTAATGGTGGTCATTTTCAAAAGTTGGAGGCTGTAATTCATAAAAAAAACTTTGCGGCTGTAATTCACAAAACGACCAAACTTTGAGGCTATAATTCACAAAAGATTCTATATGTTATCAAACAAACAAAAATATTAACACCAATAAAAACAACTAACCAATACTAACTTAGACATATTAGTATATAGGAAATTACATACTTCCAATTTCCAATCCTTTAAACAAACAATAGCGACAATAACTGGCTTCAAGGCACTTTGATTGCAATCAAGTACCCGACGACCAATGCTAAAGGCAGATTCAGAAGCCACATTTTATATAGGAATGACAAGAATATCTCTAGCCATTAAAGAAAGTACCGAATAACGAGAAGCATTTGTCTTCTAATGCGCAAGAATATAAAGATTCACTGAACGAGGCGCTAGTTGCTCCTCAAAATACATCTCCAAATCAAATTTAATACTCACAATGTAAAAACTCGAAACCAACCACCAGTTGATTAAACAAGATTAATCTAAACTAATGTGGAAGCTGAACACTTTTATCAAGCTATTACATTGATAATATAGTCAATTACTCAACTGATTATATTATCCACTAGACATCTATTAAGAATTAAAAAAAAACAGAGTTTACAAACTTTGAAAGATGTAAATAAATTACAGTATAAGAATCATTTGAAATGATTTAAAATAAACAAATTTCTGTAGAAAATCCGGCAGAGTTACGTTTGTGAATCAGATAAACCAAAAATTTTCATTTTGACTTAAAGTCATCTTGCTAGTCAAAACCAACATTTTAAAATAACAACCAATCAGCGGCAACTGCGCCAACCATATAGAAATCACATCACCTCGTATGTTGAAATCTTTTCTCCAATAATCCCAAAATAAGTTCTTAAATGATTTTACATAAAATGTTTTACTTACATTCTCTTATATGATTGGTTGAGATTACTTTGTTGATTCCTAATCTTTATGCTTTCAACTGTCGTTGAGTTCATCAATCTCAATCTTCTCAAAATCTGTCCCCCGCCAGGACAGGTTCATAGAACAAAACGACATAGTCAAACTTGTGCTGAGTACACATTTAACATAGCTTAAATCCTCTCACAACCCAACCAAAACTATAACAACCTGTCTTTCTAAAACAAGAAAGGTTCGTGGAAATAACCTTTAAGACAGTTGTCATGTACTCTTAAATAAATGAGAACCATAATATTAACTTTGTAAACCTTAAAGTATATAAACTTAAAGGTACAACCGTACAAAAACTTATTACATTATATGTAGAGAAAAGCTCCTTTAAAAGCAAAATAAATAAAAGTCTTAAGATCTAATGGTACGACACAAGATGAGAGGAAAAGTCCTAGTGCACACTCTTACACTTCCTGCCCGTACGATAGTAATCATGCTATCATTCACCATCTGTTTCAAATATAAATCCACAATTAGTGGTGAGTAACTAGACGTCCTTTCTAATTATAAAACACATACAATAATATTATCTCTAACTATAAAGAAATTCAAACACCGATCAATTAGTTAACTATATATATAAATCCAACTTTAAAATAATCAAAGTGTGAAAAAATTTTAAATCAACTAAAGTCTTTAGCCAGTTCATATTCCATAAAATATCTTTAAATAACTTTGTAAATCAAAAACAGTTGTTCTCACATACTTCAAAACAAAATCAACAAGTGAAGAAGGATCGAACGCTGGTATTAGATGCCCACAAGATGGCCTTACACTAACACCTCCTAAGGTTTTTCGGGCGAACCCTAGTCTATAAAATAGACATGTCTAAGAATGGCCAATTCTCCCCTTGTGGTGGATGCCTCCTTTGCCTTACACCACTGGGTATCGGGATGACATCAATTAACCCATGTATACATATGTATTAGTATGTTCTAACCATTTAGAGATGCCAAAATAGGCCTTACACTCCAATGGCGCCTTACTCGCACAAAATATATACAACTCAAAACTTGAAGATATAAAATCATTACCATAAACGTTCATGAGATGCCAAAATAAGCCTTACACTCAGAACCATCATTAAAATTAACACAAATATACTTTATCAAGTAAACTTATTTTTTTATAATATTTTCAACTAATAAATCTATTTTTTTTACTACAAAAACTAATGATATGAGTACCGTCTGAGTTTGAAAATAAAGGCTACTCTAAATTTGACCTATAGTCAATGCAAGTCGACCCTATTACTAACTCTTGGCAAAGTGTTATTCTACTCAAAAGTACAACTTTGTCAACAATACTTCTAACATTTCAAAAGGAAATAATACACTTTTTTTAATAAAATTGTTAAGTCTTAAAATAACTAATCTTGGTAAGCACCAGGTTAAGGGAAACGCATGTAATAACTAATCTTATTTTCGTTTCTACATGGTAAGCACCTACTGTTTCAAAACTAGTTGCCATAACTATATTGCACAAAAAACGTTTAAAAATCGTTAAATATGGAAATTACAATTTTACCCTTGTTTAATTTATCATCATCTTCTTCCTTTGCATCCATACCCATCTTCTTCAATTGTGTTAATATATCAGTAATAAGCTTTAGTACCTTGGTGATATTTTTAGCTTTAATTCTAGTTAATTAATTACTTTAATTTTTACTTATTGCATCCATACCCATCTTCTTCTTTTGCATCCATACCCATCTTCTTCAATTGCATCCATACCCATCTTCTAATCTAGTTTGGTAATCTACAATCTGGGTTTCTTAATTCCAGTTAATTAATCACTTTAATTTTTACTTATTTTTTTTGGAAATCTTTTTAATCAAACAAGATTCACTAATTAATTTTTACTTATTTTACTAATGGGCATATTTATTATTATCCATTTGCATTTTTAATTTTCCTTTGATTTTCTTCAACGAATGGAAAAGATGACGCTAAGAAAGAAAGTAGTATTAAAACCTAATTGCATTTTGAATTCCTGTTGATTTTTACTTAGTAATGGCAAAGATGATGCTAAGAAGCTAAGAAAGAAAGTGTATTACTTATCTAAATGAAGCCCCTGATATAATCAAGATGGGCATAGAAGCAAGGATTTCAAAGGATTTGAAAGAGAAGAAGAGCAAAAGAGGAAGATGATGATGGAGAATTAAACAAGGGCAATATGGTAGTTTCACCCTTTAACGGCCATTTAAACGTTTTTTAGCCCGTATAGTTACGACAGTTAGTTTCCCTTTACATGGTGCTTACCATGTAGAATCGAAAACAAGATTAGTTAATACAGTCGTTTCCCTTAACCTGGTGCTTACCATGTAGAATTTCTCTTATTTTTACTAAAATTTTAATTCTACCAAAAGCTACAACAACTAACTCAAAATAAGTAAATAATAAATAAGTAAAAATTAATCCTTTAAACACGAAATCAAGCTTTACCCGTAACATTTAGGCTATATTTATTAAGTAAATATTAGTTTGTATAATATTGAGCAAATCATGGTGTCATACGTTAGTATTTGTATTCCCTTGATTTTTGCTATACTCTTGCATTACCTTAATTGTAGCCTAATATTATGCTCATAGCTGACCATGTATGTACTCTATATATTGTGAATCAATTTATGAATGAAATTATCTTTTTCTATATTATCAGAGCCTTTTCGATCCCCTCTCTTCCTCATTGCTGCGCAATAGGTCAAAAATCAAACAATTTTACCTTCATTATAATGGTTACTCTTCCTGCTACTTTCCTTACCCTTGATTGTTCTTGGTTATTAGATAGAGGAGCCTCTCACCATGTGACAAATGATCTAACCACCCTCTCTCTTCATGCTCCTTATAATGGTAATGAAGAGCTCATTATCGGTGATGTACTTCTCTTCAAATTACTCGTATTCGTTCAAGGTCTCTTACCCTTTCTAATTACACTGTTAATCTGTCTAATGTATTTTTTGTTCCCAAAATTTCCCGTAATATTTTATCATTATCTCGTTTTTGTCTTGATAATAATATCCAAATCTCGTTCTTCACTAATTCTTTTATTATTAAGGATTTCACCACCAATCAAACTATACTCAATGATAAAACCAATCAAGGAGTATATACCTGCTCCTTAATCTCACCAGTTGTCTATTCGACCGTTTCCGCCAAATGTCCCTCCTCTATATGGCATCATCGTCTTGGTCACCCATCTACAAAAGTGTTTAATTTACTTTCTACCTTTTTAGATGTATCTCCTAGTAATCCATCTATTACTAGTCCATGTAATGATTGTCAAGTTAATAAAAGTCACAAATTAGCTTTTTATAGTTCCACCCTACTTCTACTGCTCCTCTTGATCTTTTTTTTTTTTCCGAGATTTGGACTTCTCCTATTTTATCTTATGATCATCTTAAATACTACATTATCTTTGTTGATCATTTTACTAAATATGTATGGTTTTACCCCATGAAACACAAATCCGATTCTTTAAATGTTTTTCTACGATATCAGTCACTCGTTGAAAAATATTTCAATAGACCAATTAAATAATTATTTAGCGACAATGACGGTGAATATATTAAATTACAATCTCATTTTTCATCTTGTGGAATTACTCACTTAACCTCTCCTCCTCACACACCGGAACATAATGGGTATTTTGAACGCAGACATCTTCATATTGTTGAAACCGGTCTTTCTCTCCTCTCTCATTCTAAATTACCACTAAAATTTTTGCCTTTAGCTTTCACTACTACTACATATCTTATTAATCGATTACCTACTCCAACTCTTCAAAATCAGTCTCCTTTTTATTCTCTATTTCATAATCATCCAAATTATTCTAAACGCCGCTCTTTTGGTTGTAGGTTCACAAAAAACAAATTAAAGTTCAAATGATACAACAAATAAAACTAATAATTTTACGAAATCAATTTTTTTAGTTTTAAAACAAGTAACATTTAATATTTTTACCAAAATCAATACTTCTCCTTATAAAATCAATAGAGCACTTTGTACAGTCGTTTATGCTTGCAGGTTGGATAATAGGATCTGAAATAACCTCTTTTGGAGTTCATCAAATGCCTTTTTGCACTCTTCATTGAAACTGAATTCCACATCTTTTTGTAACAACCTGCAAAAACAAATAGTTATTTTCGAAAATCCTTCTATAAACTTTCTATAAAATCCTGCGTATCCTAAAAAGGAATGCACTTGTCTCACAGTTTTGGGGTAGGTAGTGATTGCATAATATCGACTTTTGCTTTATCTACCTCAATTCCTCGTCTTGAAATCACATAACCTGAGACTATGCCCTACTCAACCATGAAATGACATTTTTCTGAATTTAGAACTAAGTTTGTTTCAATACATCTTTAAAGTACAAGTTTTAAGTTTCCCAAACATTTGTCAAAAGTGTCTCCATGGATTGTGAAATCATCCATGAAGACTTCATGAAATTTTTGTAGAAATTCAGAGAACGCTACATAATCCTAATGGCATACACATATATGTATATGTGCCAAAAAGACATTTAAAGGTAGTTTTCCCAACATCTTCAGGTTCAATTGGCACTTGTACATATCCAGAATACCCATATAAAAAGCAATAAAATTATGGTTTGACGAGTCTTTGTAATATTTGGTCGATGAAGGGTAAAGAAAGTGATCTATATTAGTTACAGCATTCAAACGACGATAATCTATACATACTCGCCAACCATTTCGGGCTCGAGTAGGTACTAATTTACCATCACTATCTCTTACAACTGTGACTCCTAATTTCTTTGGAACCATTTGAGTTGGGCTCACCCACTCAATGTCAGAACTTGGAAATATAATACCAGCTTATAACAACTTCAAAATTTATGGTTTTACTACCTCCATCGTTGATGGATTCAACCTTCACAGAGGTTGTCTTACTGGCTTTGCTTCTTTCTCCAACAAAATTTTATGCATGCAAGTGGTTAGACTGATGCCCTTGATACAATCAACTTTTCTTCTTGCTCATCATTTACTTGTTGGAAATAATCGCTGGAAATGTTTCATTTTCTCCAAGAAAAACATACTTCAAATGCTCAGAAAGTTGTTTATGCTCTGATATTGTTGCCTGCGAAATAGATGGCACATCTTTTTTTTCGGGATAGTTAGTGGTATTTTTTTATTGTCAAAAAAATCATTTAATTCATTTTCATTCAAATCCCGCATTACTTCCTCAGTTTCAGTACTCATGATCATTTTAAATTACAACTCTCGATTTTATCATCGTTTTGAATATGGAATAAGTCTTGAGTTATATCATCAATCATATCTGTTTCTGCTAAGAAACGGTCAAATTATAAAAGAGACTTTAAGTAGGAAGTACCTTCCAATTAAGTAAAGTGAGATGATCTGACCTCCGCGAGTGGTGTACTTGCAACCACAAAGAAAGTCTTAAGTTATATCATCAATCATATCTGTTTCCGCTGAGAAACGGTCGAATTTATAAAAGAGACTTTAAGTAGGAAGTACCTTCCAATTAAGGGAAGTGAGATGATCTGACCGCCGCGAGTGGTGTACCTGCAACCACAAAGAAAGACTAAACCGGGGGCTAATGTCCTGGGAAGCCCTCCAATGCTTAAGTCAGACCGGGAAAGATAAGTGATATATGTAAGTATTAGTATGAGAGTAGAATTGTGTACCCTTTTCATGTAGATGAATGAATATTTATAGCAACAATTGTAGGATTGTGGAGGTAGTTATCTGATTAATGGTAATTCATGGTGATCATGCTTATGTAAGTGGGGGTAACGAGTAGTTACTTTAGGAGTAATGGGTAGTTATTAGAATTGGTAGTTTAGGCATTGACTTATATATTGACTTTGACCTTTGACTAGGGGTATTTTCGACATTGTAGGTATACGAGATATTTGACCCGTAACATTGGCCCCACGCAAATAGAGTAAGAGAGGATGACCAATACGAGGAAACAATCTTGGTCTATATGCAAAAGGAACTATTGGGTCATATGGAAAAAATATCTAAAATCTTGGATGTGTCAACATTTTGATGTCTCGAAATTTGTGAGATCAGATGTCTCGGACATAGGATGAAATTTTAGCTTGATTTTAGCTCCAACCCTCCTAGTTGGTCCAATCGGGAGTCCAACTTATAGAAGTCCTAGACTTAGAATCAAGACTTGGCTTGATTTTGGCCCCACCACTCTGTAGGACCAATAGGGAGTCTGATAGCACGCGGAACCGTAAGTCGTTGATCGTTTAACTAGGTCCGGTCTACACAATTAATTTATGTTCTCCTTAAATAACCCTAATGACTAGCATTAGTGGTAAGTAAGGGGTCGGTCCACAGGGAAATATTTTCGTGACAAAAAGAGTTTTAATGACAAGAAATATTACGGTTTTTTAGCTCTTATAGTGACAACAAATTTCAAATTCGGGTTTTAGACAATATATAAAAAGACTAGAGTTTGGGGATTTTAGCTTCTTAATATGCTAAAGAGATGGGTTGAAAATATGTTTTAACCATTTTATGATAAGAAAGGTCTTTCTAATTTAGCTCCACAACTTCTGGGCATAGGAACTATATAGTCACTAATATGGTTTAGGAGATTCGGCTTCTGGGCGTATATCTCGACCATACTAACAACTCCCTAATACATGCTCATGACCTCTAATTTATGTTAAAACAAGAAAGAATCATACAAGATGGGCATGGTTCATCATCCTAAGGACGGGCTAGGCCTCAAAGGAATCCTAATAAAGTTAGCTTCCGGGCTACTCATTACTAGCATGAATTCATACTTCCCAACCATTCAAACAATCAAGCAACATAAATTGTCCATGGATGGAGATCGAAATGGGCTTTCGATTCCTTACCATGGAACTCACATATTCTTTCATGTACATATTTATACTCAACCCATTACCCCATAAGCAAATTAATTAGCTAACTACATCCCCAAACTCTAGAAAGAAGACTACTCACTCATGTTTATTATTAACATAAGCACATAAAATATCCTCATATTCCTAGAGCAAACAACAACAAAGAAGAAAATTAAGTTAAGAATACTTACTTCCCTCAACTAAGGAGGGGGATGACAATCACACAAATGAACAAGATCTTTCAATATTCAAACCCAAGGAATATTTCAAACCAAATGCCAAATTAAACCCACAAACTTCTGGAAAATGTTTGATGAATTACCAAAGGAAAAGTACTACAAACTACTAGTGTTTGATGGTTAAGTTACAAACCAAATGCTTAAGTTCTAAAGATAAAAGTACCAAAGGAAAATGTTTAATGAAAGCACTACTACAAATTTCTGGAATGGATGAGCTTTTAAACTTGCAAATACACTAGAAAACTTAGAAAGAAGAGAGAATAAAGTAAGGTTCAGCTTGTGGGCTGAAATGGTGTGTCTTCTCCATCAGAAAATTGGAGTATAAATAGCCAAAAGCATGGGCTTCCCACTGACATTCACCATCATTGCCTAGGTAGTCAAACAAGCAACCCTCTTCATCATGAGGAGCAGATGCACAGGAGAGGGGGGGCTGAAGCACGTAAGGGGAAGGAGTAGTGGAAGTAAGAGGCAAACGTAGACGGAAAAAAATGGGCACTGTAGCTGTCAGGCCTGAACCAGTCGAGCCGACTCCTCCCAGTCGACCGGTCGACTGGTTCAGTGCTAGGCATTCTTTTGACTTAGAAAATTTTCTAAGTGTTGGAGCTTTTAATTTTGCACAGCCACGGGGTCGAACCAAGTCAACCATGCTCGAATCCTTCTACATTTTTACACCAAGATTCGTCACTTTTAATCCGAAGGTTCGGGTTTTCATTCCCGAGGTCCGATAAGTGCCCGATCACCTTAAAACCTCCTCGAAAGTGGCTAAAAACTCCTGAAATAAATCAAAGTACTACACCACAAGCGTAAATCATAGAATTTGATCATGAAAGGCCTAAGTTAAGTAAGATGTGCACAATAATGAATTAAAATCAATTAAAATCGGTGCAAATCACGCGCGATAAGCGCGTGTATCAAACTCCCCCAAGCCAAACCTTTGCTTGTCCCTAAGCAAAGCAACAACACATTTTGAGATGCAAATGACAAAACATGACCATAAAAACCGAAAAAATGCAAGCAATGATGGCAAACATTGGTTCTAGGTTCCAAGAAGTTGAATGATATCGAGGCTCCATTGAACTGTTCCTAACAAGGAATTACAGTGTGAGCACGCAACCAATCATGAGCTTTTAGCTCCCAAACCGGACTCAAAGAGGTGGGCAAACCTCACTCTTGGTTGTGAACTTCCCAAATTGTCCACCACACTCATGTGTTTAAGGGTAAACACTCATCACTCAAACCTATGACTCAAGTGATGTGAGTCTCTAATCAACAAGGGAACTCATGAATCAAGCTTCAAAAAATCAACAAGTTCAAGAAAACAAGCAACAACAATGAAACCAATGAAAAGTGGGATGAAATGATGCAAAAAGAATGAGGTAGTGGTAAAAATGGATGGCTTATGGGTAGTGATGGCCACGGTCCGGTAGTTGCCTCGCCTCGCTCCAACCGGTTCCGCTCCACCCGTTCCGTCCATTTAGAACCCGACCGACGCTTCCTGCTCCTGCTCCTGTCCGCCTTGCCAACCGTCCTTGGCGTCATGAGACGGTTCCGGTTCCAATTCCTGTCGTGGGTCTGACCATCTGCTCTTCTTATTTTTCCTTTAATTTTAATAAAAAAATACTTATTTTTCCGGCGATTACTTGATTATTAGCGAAATTCATTGGTTGTCATCGTTATTAAAATATTTACTAAAAAGAAGGAATAAATAAATTAATAAGAAACGAATCAACGATAAAGATCATAAATAAAAAAAAGGCGAAATTCATGGTATTTTATTGATATTTCTTTCCACCATTCTAAAATATTATAATTACTTTGGTCGATTTCAAAGTGATGTTTAAGATAATTATCTAATTCTAAATATGAAGCGGAGGAGGAGGAAGAAGATGACTAGAAAATTATCATCTCGACTTATTATGTTAGCATACGGATTATAATAATCGGACTGTCGAGACGCTTAGCACGCCTAGACGATCGCATCTGTTATATATACTAGAATAATGTTCATAAAGGTCCTCTAAAAGTTTTTTTCAATTTCCTAGTCAATTATGTACATCTCTAGACGGTCTATCTAATGCTTTTGTACTAAATTGGTATTATTTTACTTTAGGTTTTCCGTCCTAAAACACGGATCTAAAATTGTCGCAATTCCATAAATATAAGGAAAATTAGTGAAATACGCTTCCACTTATCCATCATATCTGCAAGAATCGCTTTAAAAACGCTACTATCATCATGAGAATGTTTAAGAAGATGATAAAAAATAATACATTCACTTATTACTAAGTGAACGCTTGGTTCATAAACATATGTAATAATCTTCGTTTCTTGGACGTATGATAAGTGCAGTTATTTGCACTCATCATTAAGATATTTGCGCCATTTTGCATGTTTAGAGGCGTTAGGGTTGTTTTATGTGGTTTCACTCCATTTCGTTTTTCCATGTCCAATTTTTAGCCAAATTGGTGATTTATTTTACTTTGAGTCATTTTTGTGGGTTTTTGGTGCTAATCATGTTTACAAGGCTCAAAGAACGTATCAATGTATCAATTTTGTCAAGCCATGAAGAGTAAAAAAGCAAAAGAGTAGAAAAGTGTTGTTAATGCAAAAGTATTAAGGTGAAATTTGATACATGTCTACTCTTTTGGCTATAACTTTTGATAGGAATATCGTATTAATACAAACTTTGCGGCATTGGAAACTAGACTTCAAGGGCTTTCCAACGGTATATTATATGTCCGATTCCGATAACCGAGCAAGAAATGGCGAGCGTTTGAAGTTGATGCAGTTTTTCAGCTCCGGTTCCGGTTCCGGTTCCGGTTCCATAGAACCGTTGGGCCGGGTGAACCGGTCCGGTCCGGGTTCACGGTTCTGGGCGGTTCCACTGAACCGGTGGGGCGGGTGAACCGGTCCGGTCCGGGTGAACCGGTCCGCGGTTCTTTGGTCCGGTTTTTTCGGTTTTTTCCGGCGGTTCCACGGTTCCGACAACTTTTTTCCGGCGGTTCCGCGTCCTGTTCGGTTCGGTCGAACCTTCACAACGTTGTTCGGTTCCGGTTTCAAGCGGTTCGGGACCGGTTCGGGACCGGGCCAACCCGGACCGTGGCCATCACTACTTATGGGAATGAGGAGTGTGAAATGAATAAAGTGGGGTAAAAAGTACTCTAGCTAGCAAGCCAACAACGAAACAAGCCACAAACCCAAAAATGCAATACAACTTAGCACTCCTAAATAAAACTATGATTTTCTAAAGAATCAACATTTTTCTCTTTTTTTTTTTTTTAATTTTTATATATAGATATATACATCTTCTATGAAAGGCAAAAATATGTACACTAAAGCTTGGTTAGTGATTAAACCAAGCGACAATGAGGCCAAAACATATGAACGAGGCCAAAGAGAAACAAAAGAACGAACATAACATAAGAAGGTCACCACCAAAGTATGTATGTAAGTGGTGACGAGAAACATGATATAAGAAAACAAAATAAACCGAGGAGTGCTAAGAGTAACCAACCAAAACATATCCGATTTGACCCAACTTGCAAGCTAGAGTGCTAAAGGAGTGATGTAGAAATGGAAAGTAAATGTAAGATGGGTTGATGGGAAAGGTTTCAAATGCTATGCTATTGTTCATACTTATCTATTTCTAACTTGATTCAAATTGTCCCAAGTTGTCTCCAATTAGCGCAAAAATATGGTGGTAGGAGTTCAATCATTTTCACAAGGTTTAAATATGTTTGCCCACACTCTAAGGCGGTGCCACAAACCAATGTACTACACAAACCTCAAAGGAACATCCTGAAGTGAGCCTACCAATGCAATCAACAACTTGGAAAGAAGAACCAAAATCTACAATCAAGTTATGCACACAACAATTAACCAATGGTCAAGGAAACATTATAAAACAGGTCATGCATCTCTTAGGGACAAACATGGGTCTCTCTTAAAAAAATGGAGAAATACGGGCACGTGCACCGATCCAAACCAAAAAAAAAAATCGGGTCATCAGAATCTTCGTCAGAATCATCTGCCATCAACTCGTCACTATGTATGTCATCATCTTCCTCCTCCTCACTTTCTATGAGGATTGCCTTAACCTTATCTGATCGCCCTCCCCTACCCCTTGAGCTAGTAGGGCTAGAAGTAGCTGGAGTTGGATCAACTCTAGCTTCGGTAAAAGTTTGGTGCCCTACCCCCTCGGTCTGCATACTACCATACCCTCCGTAAGAAGGGATACCAAACTGCCCGGCGTAAAATGACGAGAATCCTCCTTAGGAAAATGAGTTAATCGTCCCTGGAGGGAACCCGTATGGCGAGAATGTGCCGGGCGTGCCCTGGGTCTCAGGAGGGGTGTACCATTTAGGATGGTCATATGAAGAGTCAGGTACCCCCTGCCTGTAGTGGTAGTCACAAATTGGGTACATACCCCGCTGCTGTTCGAAATCTCGTTCAGCACCCTGGTAATCCCGTTTCACAGACTCGTACCGCATCTGGTTAACGCCTACGTGTAGGCGGTTCATAGACTCTAGGAGGTCCAAGGTCGAGGGGTGGGGTGGGATAGGGGCGGTCTCAACTGTCGGCCTACGTGCAGGCCGAACTGGCGCGTCCGTAGAGGATGCGCCCGTGTAAGGACACAAATAGCTAGCTAGGTTTGCTGCTAGCGAGGGTAAGGGCCTAGGAAGAGTGAATCGGCGGCTATCATTTATCCTCCACCATATTTGCCCATGCACGTCATCGAGCCACTTCGATCTAGCAAGGTGGTCATTGGTGATGAGGCTGTCGTGATATGAGTTTGGAGGGTCTAAACCAAGGTTAAAACAGGCCGCAATATGGGACACGAGGCCCCCGATAGTGATATCCTGCTTACTGTCGATATTCACGTCTCGGGTGTAGTACGCGAATGCCCTTTTGAGGCAATACACGTAGTTCATCCGAGGCATGTTATCGGGCCTCAGCAGGGAGCCTAGGATCTCAAGATCCTTGCTGTTGGACTGATCAGCTGCGGCTCTAGAGTTGATGGTGTATGACAAAAATCTAACGAAAATCCTAATGGCGGGGTGGTGAATTAGAGTCGCTTTTAGGTTTCGCATACTTTCAACGGGCCTCCCAAAGCGAGCTTACATTATAGTCTACGGGAGCTCCAGTGCTCCAATCATTTACCACCCCAAACATTTGACCCAACCTTTCATTAGTTAAATTTTTTTCTTGGTTTCTTATTCGAAACAATAGTCTTCCTTGTCCCCCATGTGTCTTTATACACCTTAACGAGCTGAAAAATTCTAAGGTCAAAGCATGACAAGTTTCATATTTCTTATCAAAGAAAGCATTTAAACCTAGAGAATTAAAGATATATTTCATTTGGTCAATAATTCCCAGCTCATACATTGTATCATGACAGATAAAACGAGTACTTTTTACCTTGCGCAATTTGAGTCTTACGAACTTTTCTTTTTGGTACTCGTCCCTGAAAATAATTCCAGGGAATCGGGGTCCTCGGGGACGACCTGTTGCCTTATAGAGCCACTAGTTGATGTTTTCCTCTTTTCTCCTTGTCTCCTGGAAGCCATTTTTAAATCTAGAGAAACAAAGTTAAACAAACAACCACAAACAAGAATTTCAAGCATAAAAACTTATTTACAAGCACAAAATCACAATTTCATTCCTAAAAACAAAATCTCGAACCTAAATTATAAAAACTAGATCTAAAATTAAAATAAATTGAAATGAAAAAGAAAAAATAAAATAAATAAGTAAAAATATTCTTAGAAGAATGTAGGAGATGTAGAAGATGAAGCTTGAAAGAATTGGTGGAGTTAAGACCTTAGTGCTTGGTCTTTAATGGAGGAATGAAGGAATGAGGATGAAGATTGGGGTTAGAGAGAGATAGGGTTTCGTGGGTTTGGGGATAAGAAATGAGTGGAGTGAAAAGATTAGAAAAAACTGTGCTTTAAAACTGAAAAAAAAACGCCAGAACTAAACCAGTCGACTCGACTGGTGGGAGTCGACCAATCGACTAGTTCACAAAATCCGATTTTTTTCCTTTTTTTGCCTTTTTTCTAAAAAAAAACCTAAGCTACGGAGTCGACTCGACTCCCTCTGGTCGATGGGTCGACTCCGTGAGTCACCCATTTTATTGCAAATTTTTTTTTTTCTTTTTCTTAATTTTCAATTTTGTGCGTGCTTGAAAATCTTGGCTCGGGATTCCAACCATTGAAGCTAAAGATGCGGGATTCTATTCTAAAATGCATGCGGAATTAAAATATGCAATGAAAATAATTAAAATGAAAAAACAAAAAAAGGTTGGGTTGCCTCCCAAGAGCGCTCTTTTAACGTCACTAGCTTAACGTCCTTTGGTAAGAAACTTCACGGGCCTTCACGCCCCACTTCCAACAACCGTACTTCACTAACAACCTCATTGACACTGTCAACCCTCTCAAAATAATGCTTTACTCGCTGCGCATTAACCAAGAATTCACCTCTTGTCGATCTCAATCTTATCGCACCAAAAGGAGTCACCTCCGAAACTTCAAACGGTCCTGACCACCTAGACACCAGCTTTCCAGGAAATAGTTTCGCCCTTGAATTAAACAGCAAGACCTTTTCTCCAACTTTGAAGTCCCGGTTGAGGATTCTTTGATCATGCCATTTCTTAGTTCTTTCCTTGTAAATCTTAGAACTTTGAAAGGCATCCAGTCTTAATTCCTCGAGCTCCCGAAGCTGAGCAAGCCTCTTTCCTTTGATTGTTTCCGGATCCAAGTTTAGCTTTGTTAAGGCCCACCAGGCCTTGTGCTCAAGCTCCACCGGGGTCCTGATCGGGGTCTTATAAGATGTTCGGTAGGCCCATAATGCATCATCTAGTTTCAAAGCCCAATCTTTCCTATTTGGGCCTACCACCTTCTCTAGAATTCCCTTAATCTCCCGGTTTGCCACTTTAACTTGCCCTTGTGTTTGGGGGTGGTAAGGAGCTCCTACTTTGTGGTTCACACCATACTTCCTTAAAAGATTATTGAGCTGATCCTTAAAAAAATGTGACCCCCCATCACTTATTACGATCTTTGGCACACCAAACCTTGGAAAAATCACCTTTTTGAACATCTTCATGACAACTTTGTGATCATTGGTGGGAGAAGGGAGAGCCTCGACCCACTTTGAAACGTAGACTATTGCCACGAGTAAGTACACATTCCCCATCGAAGAAACAAACGGCCCCATAAAGTCTATACCCCACACATCGAAGATTTCATAAATTTTGTTTTAAGGCATCTCATGCCTTCTTCCTATGTTTCCCGTCCTTTGGCACGAATCACAAGATTTGACAAAAGTATTCACGTATTTATGGAGAGTAGGCCAAAAGAAACCGGTCTCGTGAACCTTAGCGACTGTCTTCATAACCCCGACATGTCCTCCACATGGAAGAGAATGGCAACTAGCAATCACACTAGCAATCTCATCTTCCGGAATGCATCTCCTGTAAACCCCATCTGAACATAGCCTAAACAACAAAGGATCATCCCAATAATAGTACTTTGCTTCCTCATAAAAGATCCTCCTTTCACTCGAACTCCTACCTTCGGGAACAATACCACAAGCGAGGTAGTTGGCTATATCGGCAAACCAGGGGGCACCCTTAATCTCAGCTGCATAGAGGGTTTCTTCTCTTAAGGAGTCATCGATTGGGCCAGAGTCACCATGATGACACTCCAATGGGAGGCGGGATAGATGATCGGCTACAAGATTTTACTTTCCACTCTTATCTCGTACCTCGTAGTCAAACTCTTGGAGTAACAACACCCATCGAATCAACCTTGGTTTGGCATCCCTCTTAGAGGTGAGATACTTCAATGCTGCATGATCGGTATAAACTATGGCCTTAGAACACATCAAATATTGCCGAAACTTCTCAAACGCAAAAACTATTGCGAGCATTTCCTTCTAAGTTGTTGTGTAATTCCGTTGTGCGGAATCAAGTGCCTTGCTGATGTAGTAAATCACATACGACTTTCCTTCTTTTCTTTGCCCTAAAATTACCCCTACACAAAAATCACTAGAGTCGCACATTAGCTCAAAAGGCAGGCTCCAATCTGGAATCTACACAACAGGTGCAGAAATTAAGGACCTCTTTAACTCATGAAATGCTTTCAAACAACGTTCATCAAAATTAAACTCCACATCTTTCTGTAAAAGCTCAGTCAAAGGTTTTGCAATCTTGGAGAAATTTTCGATGAAGCGCCGGTAGAATCCCGCATGTCCTAAAAAGGCTCTTACTCCTCATACGTTAATAGGAGGAGGTAAGTGTTTTACAACATAAATTTTGGCGGGATCTACCTCAATTCCTTTAGAAGAAATTTTATGACCTAAGACAATGCCTTTGGACCATAAAATGGCATTTTTCCCAATTCAAAACAAGGTTTACCTCTTGACACCTTTTCATAACTTTTTCAAGATTTTGCAGGCATGTGTCAAAAGATAAACCACCAATACTGAAATTATCCATGAATACTTCCATACAATCCTCAAGCATATCAAAGAAAATGGCCATCATACACCTTTGGAATGTGGAGGGTGCATTACACAACCCAAAAGGCATACGCCTATAAGAAAACGTTCCAAACGGGCATCTAAATGTTGTTTTCTCTTGGTGTTCCGGGTGAATTGGAATTTGGAAAAAGCCAGAGTAACCATCAAGAAAACAGAAATATGAATGTGAGGCCAATCTCTCTAACATCTGATCAATAAAGGGGAGGGGAAAATGATCCTTCCTAGTGGCTTTATTCAATTTTCGGTAATCAATACATACCCTCCAGCTTGTGGTGGCGCGGGAGGGTATCATCTTGCCACTGTCTCCTTGAATAATGGTCATTCCACCCTTCTTGGGCACAACATGAATAGGGCTGACCCATCTACTATCAGAAATTGAGTAGATGATGCATGCCCTGAGTAGCTTTAGAATCTCATTTTTTACTACTTCTTTCATGTTTGGATTCAACCTCCTTTGAGGTTCGATAGTGGTGAAATGATCATCATCCAAGTGGATTCTATGCATACCTAGGGAAGGAATAATTCCCTTTATATAATCAATTGAATACCCTATGACCCCTTTGTATTTCTTTAACAAAACAAGCAATTTTTCAAGCAAGGGGTCATCGAGGGCATCATTCACAATCACAGGACAATCATGCTCAACATCCAAATATGCATACTTAAGACCAGGGGGAAGGGGTTTTAAGGATACCTTGGGAGGAGGCATTGTACACTCCTCCTTCGCAGACTCCGCTTCCTCGGTTCCAAATATGCTCTCCAATATATCATCTTCTTCACAAGTTTGAGCTTCATTAAGTTCTTTCTCAAAAAACATCGCCTCTTTAGATAGGTTTTTACTTTCAATACATAAGACCTCCTCAAGGGGGTCCTTGATATCAATCCTTTTGGAAAAACAGGCTACCTCACTGTCAATCACCTCCATACGACAAGCTTGCTCCATTAATGGCATCTTAGTGGTCTTTGAAAACTGAAAGACCAATTTCTCCTTTGCTACCTCCACCGTGATGGTGTCATCTTTGCAGTTGACAAGAGCATTGAGGGTCTTTAGAGCTGCCCTCCCAAGTATAAGAGGTGTGTAGGGATCCTCTTCCATCTCCATCACAACAAAATCACATGGCACCACCAAATGCCCAACTTGTATCGGAATATCTTCAAACTCAACATAAGGTACCTTAATGCTGTGATCTGCAAGTTGAATTGTTTTCCGAGAGGGTTCAAGATCAAACACAAGCCTTTTAGCAATGGACAAAGGCATAAGACTGATAGAAGCACCAAGATCAGCAAGAGCCCCCTTTGGCTCGAGATGACCCAACTTTAATGGTAGATTGAACGGCCCTGGATCTCTTTCCTTCCTTGGCAGAGTACCCTGAACAATCTTGCTAACTTGGTGGGGCAAGTTGATGACTTCCTCCTCTAACTTCCTTTTGTTTGAAAGGAGGTCTTTGAGGAACTTTGCAGATTTGGGCATCTGCTCCATTGCTTCAAGAAATGGTATCATCATTTCCATTTGGCTCAAGTTTTCAATGAATCTTTTGAAATGCACATCGAGCTGTTTTTCTACCCTCCGGTATGGAAATGGAGCTGGTGGCACATACACTCTTTCGGGTTCTTTTAATTACCCTTCTTATTGTGTTTTCTTTTTCTCTCTTTTTTCAATTTTTTCATTTTTCTCAATCTCAATTTTTTCACTCTTTTCATTTTTCTCCTCACCTTCTTCTAACTCATTTTTCTTCTCAATCTTTTGTTCCTCACCATCAATCTCATTTTTTTTCACTCCCATTTTCTTTTTCACTTACTCCCTCACCTTTCTCTTGACTGACATACTCAACCTCCCTTGGCATCTCAGGTTCCTTATACGATGTCCCGGATCTCAAATGAATCGCCTTCGCGGTGAGCGGAGGTGCTTGGTTGATCGGGTTTGTTTGGGGATTTCCTGGAAATAAGGGTTGTGGAGGAGGGTTGGCTAGCTGAGCTAGTTGATTATCCACCACCCAGAGGTGAGCTTGAATTTCGGATATCTGTTGGTTAAGGGTTTGATTGCCCTGGGTTATGCCTTGCAACTGGGACATGATTTCCATACCCCACGCGGGAGCTTGTTCCTTTGGGAATGGAACATGACCCCCCTTAGGCCCTTGGTTGAAATTAGATGGACCCTGATTTCTAGCATTCGGATGCTTGTAAGGCTCATTGTTGTACCCCTGATTATTCCACCTTCCTTGATTCGAACTTTGATGGTACCCACGCCCCCCTTGGGAATTGGAGGCTTGGTTTTGATTTCCATAACTTAAGGCTGCAACATGTTCCGAATTGGACCCTCCGCAATAAGATGTATCATGACTTGTTCCCCCACAAATATCACAAGTGAAGTTGGGAGTCTGGACAGCTGATACTTTTGAAGGTTTATCAACATCCAATTGAGCTAACTTCTTATCCAACAATGCTTTAAGTTTTGTTTCTAGAGACTCTGAGTTCTTTACTTTATACATTCCTTTGGATCTAGTTCTCCCTTGATTGCCCCATGATGAATTCTTGACTACCTCTTCAATTTGTGCCTTCACTTAATTTTGAGGGATTTTGCACAACTGCCCTCCCACACTTGAATCTAGCAATGCCTTGGTCTGTGGGAGAAGGCCATCATAGAAGAAGGTATTGAGGTGGTTTTCCCCGTATTCATGGTGCGGACAAGCCCTCAACATTCTCTTGAAACGATTCCATGCTTCGGCTAGAGTTTCATCATCATCTTAAGTAAACCCGACAATTTTCTTTCTCCAATCTTGGGTTCTTATAGATGGGTAGAATCTCTCAAAAAAGGCTTTCTTTATCTCCCCCCATGTAGTCAAAGAATTGGGCTGAAGACATTTATACCAATCTTTCGCATCTCCTGCAAGACTAGATGGAAAAAGATGCATCTTCACATAATCCGGGCTATCGGTGCACACTGGCATGAGGTCACAAAGCTTGGTGAATTTTTCTAGGTGCTCAAGTGAAGACTCATTTTTCATCCCCGAGAATACCTCCTCTCTAACGGTTCTTGTGTTTTGAGGATGGATTTGGTAATTGGTATTTGTGGTAGGAAGCCTAATCCCCCCTTGTGGTTCATAATTCCCGGGTGTACCAAATTGCCCAAAAAGAGCTTGGTTCTCCATGTGGTGCTCCCTTCTAGTATCAAGGTTAGATGGTGATGGTGGTGGGGAATAAGGAGGTGTACTAGGATTACCCTCCTCAATGATGTTGGGTTGGCGGGTGGCTTGAGGAAGACGGCGAAGATACCGATCTCTCTCCGGAATGAAATGTTCAATTTCTTGGCTCAACCTGCGGCTTATACTCATGCAACCACCACTAGAAAGAGATTGTTAGCACTGACTATTACAAACTAAAATACAAATATTCACAATATTCACAGTATTTAACAATTGCCATGAAAACTAAATTTGACACACATCTACCCGGCAACGGCTCCAAATTGATAGCACGCGGAACCGTAGGTCGTTGATCGTTTAACTAGGTCCGGTCTACACAATTAATTTTTGTTCTCCTTAAATAACCCTAATGACTAGCATTAGTGGTAAGTAAGGGGTCGGTCAACAGGGAAATATTTTCGTGACAAAAAGAGTTTTAATGACAAGAAAGATTATGGTTTTTAAACTCTTATAGTGACAACAAATTTCAAATTCGGGTTTTAGACAACATATAAAAAGACTAGAGTTTGGGGATTTTAGCTTCTTAATATGCTAAAGGGATGGGTTGAAAATATGCTTTAACCATTTTATGATAAGAAAGGTCTTTCTAATTTAGCTCCACAACTTTTGGGCATAGGAACTATATAGTCACTAATATAGTTTAGGAGATTCAGCTTCTGCGCGTATAACTCGACCATACTAACAACTCCCTAATACATGCTCATGACCTCCAATTTATGTTAAAACAAGAAAGAATCATACAAGATGGGCATGGTTCATCATCCTAAGGACGGGCTAGGCCTCAAAGGAATCCTAATAAAGTTAGCTTCCGAGCTACTCATTACTAGCATGAATTCATACTTCCCAACCATTCAAACAATCAAGCAACATAAATTGTCCATGGATGGAGATCGAAATGGGCTTTTGATTCCTTACCATGGAACTCACATATTCTTTCATGTACATATTTATACTCAACCCTTTACCCCATAAACAAATTAATTAGCTAACTACATCCCCAAACTCTAGAAAGAAGATTATTCACTCATTTTTATTATTAACATAAGCACATAAAATATCATCATATTCCTAGAGCAAACAACAACAAAGAAGAAAATTAAGTTAAGAATACTTACTTCCCTCAACTAAGGAGGGGGATGACAATCACACAAATGAACAAGATCTTTTAATATTCAAACCCAAGGAATATTTCAAACCAAATGCCAAATCAAACCCACAATTTTTGGAAAATGTTTGATGAATTACCGAAGGAAAAGTACTACAGACTACTAGTGTTTGATGGTTAAGTTACAAACCAAATGCTTAAGTTCTAAAGATAAAAGTACCAAAGGAAAGTGTTTAATGAAAGAACTACTACAAATTTCTGGAATGGATGAGCACTTAAACTTACAAAATACACTAATAAACTTAGAAAGAAGAGAGAATAAAGTAAGGTTCAGCTTGTGGGCTGAAATGGTGTGTCTTCTCCATCAGAAAATTGGAGTATAAATAGCCAAAAGCATGGGCTTCCCACTTGCATTCACCATCATTGCCTAGGTAGTTAAACAAGCAACCCTCTTCATCATGAGGAGCAGATGCACAGGAGAGGGGGGGCTGAAGCACGCAAGGGGAAGGGGTGGTGGAAGCAAGAGGCAAAAGTAGACGGACAAAAATGGGCACTGTAGCTGTCAGGCCTGAACCAGTCGAGCCGACTCCTCCCAGTCGACCGGTCGACTGGTTCAGTGCTGGGCATTCTTTTGACTTAGAAAATTTTCTAAGTGTTGGAGCTTTAAATTTTGCACAGCCACGGGGTCGACCCAAGTCGACCATGCTCGACTCCTTCTACATTTTTACACCAATATTCATCACTTTTAATCCAAAGGTTCGGGTTTTGATTCCCGAGGTCTGATAAGTGCCCGATCACCTTAAAACCTCCTCGAAAGTGGCTAAAAACTCCTGACATAAATTAAAGTACTACACCACAAGCGTAAATCATAGAATTTGATCATGAAAGTCATAAGTTAAGTAAGATATGCACAATAATGAATTAAAATCAATTAAAATTGGTGCAAATCACGCGTGATAAGCGCGTGTATCAGAGTCCGACTTATAGAAGTCCTGAACTTTGAATCAAGACTTGGCTTGATTTTTCCCCTAATACTCTTTAGGGCCAATAGGTAGGGATGGAAATGGGTGGGACTCGGCTTGTATTATACGTACTGTAGAAACACTTAGAGATAATGAACGCAACAAGAAGAGGGGGTGAATTGTTGTGTAGCTTTTAGGAGTATTTTTGATCTATCAAAGGTCACAGTTCTTCCATCATAGGCTTCTAGTGAGAGAAATTTTGATCTATCGCCTGTCATGTGCTTGGAACAGCCACTGTCGAGATACCATGAGCTGTTCCCCCTCACTAGAACCTGCAAAACGAACTTAGTTGTTAGAGGGTGGAACCCAGCCATCCTTGGGTTCCATGTCGATTATCCAAATCATATTTCTTAATCCAAACTCTATCGACATATATTTGGTTCGTTTTGTTATGCTGTTCCCTTTTTAAACATTGATGTTTCAGGTGCCCCGTCTTGCCGCAAAAGGAACAGACCTTACTACTTGGGAGATCAACATAGACCTTCTTCTTTTTGTTATATTTATTATATCCTAAACCTTCAGTTCCTTTGGTTTTAGCGTCAAGAATCCATTTGGGAACTTCTTTGATTTTCCCTTTTCCTCTTGAATTTAATTCAAGCTTAAGTTTTTCATTTTCATTTTTGGTGGATTCTAGGTCTTACTTCATTTTGTTAAACTCATTTTTAGTCTCTTGAATAGACTCGGTCTTTAATTTTAGTCCTAACAATTTATATTGATTTAGCTCAATATTTAACATCACATTTTCTTGTTTTACTTTCTCTATTGCTTCCTTTAACATCACATTTTTATCAAGCAAATCAAAAAAACAAGTTTGTACATCGAGCCTAAAAGAATTTAGGTAGGATATTTGGTCTTTACTAGTCTTGAGGTCTTTCTCTATTTGGAGACAGATGGTAGTTTGTTTTTCAAGATTATTTTGTGTCTCCAAAATCATTTTAATCAATTTATGTTTATCCAATTTAAATAGGTAATTAGGAAATGAATTAGAAGACAATACCTCTTCTCCTTTGGACTTCTCATCATGTGTTGCCATGAGACAAAGATTGGTTGTTTCTTCTTCAACTAGAACTTCGGTTTCAGCTTCACTTTCGGATTTTCCCCATGCAGCTATCATGGCATTGCAAAAATCGGTTTTGTTGAAGTTCCCTTTCATTGGTTGTCTTCTTGTTTCCCTTATCTTCCCTTTGCCCTTTCGTTCTTCCATTGAGGGCATTCTTTGATGAAGTGATCGGTACTTATTTGTGGCCTTCAAAGTTGGCTTTTGAATTTGAAGTTCCTCTTTTTTTGAAGTTTCTTTGATTATTATATCTGCTGTTCCTGAAGAACTTCTTGAATTTTCGCACCAACATTGCTGCCTCTTCCTCATCGCTTTCTGACTCTTTTTGATCATTTGCTGTCAGAGCCAGGCCTTTGTTCCTAGAACTGTCTGCTGTTCCCAGATGTAATTCATGAGTCATTAGGGAACCAGCTAACTCTTCCAGGTTGAATTTGGTGAAATCTTTAGATTCTTGAATGGCAGTAACCTTGGCTCTCCAGCGATCATCTTGAGGTAGGCTCCTTAGAATTTATCGTACCTGTTCATCTGAGGGAATTAGTCTTCCAAGAGAGAAAAGTTCATTTGTGATATTAGTGAACCTAGTGAACATTTCTTGAATGCTTTCTCTAGGTTCCATCACAAATCATTCATATCAATCTTGGAACGCTTTACTTCACTGGTTCCTTCATGGATGACCTCCAGCAGATCCATCTTGGAACGCTTTACTTCACTGGTTCCTTCATGGATGACCTCCAGCAGATCCCAAATCTGTTTTGCTGTTTTGCAGCCCATTATTCGATTATGTTCATTTGGACCAAGCCCACAGTGAAGTAATTTGATGGCAAGAGCATTCATCTCCATTTTCTGAAAATCTTCCTTCTCATATTCTGTTATCGGTTTGGGAACAGTCTCGTTGTTGGAATTGGTAGTTGTTACCTCGAAATCTCCAACTTCGATGACTCTCCAAACTTGATAGTTCTCGGCCTTGATGAAGATTTCCATCCTATTCTTCCAATACGTGTAGTATTTTCCATCAAACATAGGCGGTCTTTGAGTGGAATAACCTTCTTGCATACGTTCATTCATTTTCAACATCTCTAAAATACCAAGATACGACTCTCAGGGTTTCCTGATCAAATGAGGAACAGGGCTCTGATACCAATTGTAGAAACACTTAGAGATAATGAACGCAACAAGAGGGGGGGTGAATTGTTGTGTAGCTTTTAGGAGTATTTTTCCCCTATTTCTTGCGGAATTTTACAACGATAAAATACTCAAAGCAATATAAAGAAACTTAAAAAGAATACAAGAATTTAACGTGGAAACTTTCTTGGCCTTGAAAGAAAGAAAGCCACGACCTCTTCAGATTTTAACTTCTCTTATTAAATTTTATGTAATTTACAACTCTATTACATAAAACTTTTTCTCCTTCTCTTCTCTAGGCCTAATTCTCTACTTCTCCTTCTCGGTTCTCCTTCTCGTTTCTTTTTCTCTCTTTACAAAATTTCTCACAATTCCCTTTAGACTTCCCCAAGTATAATTACACACTCATAAAACCCTTACAAAATAAGATTCACAATTTGGATGAAAACAAAGATAAGCACAAGGAAAAATTGATTGAATTAATTGGCAATTAAGAACAATTTATATTTTTCCTTTTCTTGATTTTGATCTCTCTTAATTCTTAAAGGGGGCACTCACGGCACTTCTCAATTGTGCAGGATACATATGTATTTATAAGCCAACAAAAATTAGAAATAGCCTTAATCCCATGTTCCAAAGAAGTGGGATCGTGGGAATGAAACTTGGAGGTTACTCCAAGTCCACGGTTAGGTTTTAAGCCAAGAATAGTAAACCCTATTTTTGTGGAGATAAAATAGGATCTAAGATATTTAATTCCTCTAAAATAGGTGGTTATTTTTAGCCAATTAAAAACCCTTGTGCAAGATTTATTTTCACCCGTACAAGCCAATAATAAGAAAAATAATAGCAAAATTTATTTCCCTATTTTTCGTTGACTTAGTTCTCTGACTCGTTGTGTTGGGAACACTGTGTTGTCTCCATCTGGACTGACTTCAGTTTTATCAATTCTGGAACCGGTCCATGTGACTCAATTCTTCCACAACCTTCTTAGGTACCATCGACGATCATGATAATCGGATATATGACCTATAAAACAATCTCTAAAATATTTTGTTTGTTTATAATTGTTAAGTCATCATCAAAATTCAAATGGGCCAACAAATTCCCCCTTTTTGATGATGGCAAACTTATAAACAAACTTAATTAAAAACATAGAGTAACACAAATAAATTGAACATGCTAGAGATTAAGACAAGTTCAAAAACATTTAGTAAACCAAATCATTACAAATAATTTACTAAACAATTAATCAAACATATTACTCTAATATATTAATTTTTGAAACTTTATCGAAAATCATGTGGTTAAACATGACTCAAGTTTTCAAAATCAAGTATAACAATTAAAAAACAATAAATTAAACACAATAATTTAAGCAACTCCAATAGTATGAAGTTGTACGAATCTTTAAGCGAAACATAAGTGATAATCATAAGTGATAAGCATGATCCAGATAATCAATTTGTTAGAGACAATAACTTAATCATCTTGAAACTTTAAGCAATGTAATAATTCAAAACATACAGCATGAACCTAAACCAAAACATGTTAAAACATATTTAGCCAAATACAGCCACTGTAATTTGGAACAAAGCAAAAGCAAAGACTAAAGAGTTTAAGCATAAGTTTAAGCATAAGCATTCACAAGTTTCATCTTAAGTTTGTTGCCTTTCTTCCCCCTTTTTACATCAATCAAAAAGTAGGGGTTTTTATCAAACCACAGCACTAAGGCAAGCGTTAGAAAAATTAAGAAAGTAAGCAGCAAACCACAAAGCAAATGTCAGGCAATGTTCAAGATATGCAATGCAAAGCATCATAGACCTTAGAAAATAAGCAATTGAAAAGTAAGTAGCAGCATAATTGTTCAACAAAATAAAGTTACAAATTAGCGTACCCCAGCTGATACTCAAAAAACAAATTGTTTAATTGTTAAGAGAAACAGACGGTGAGGCCAACAAACAAATTTTGAAAAGCGTAGAGTTGAGACTGGAGATCAACAAATTTTGAAAGAAGAACAACTGATGGGTTAGTATCAAAACCAGGTGTAGTGTGTGGAGGTGAAGTGGGTATAGGTGGTGGTGGTGGTGATGGTACATGAAGTGGTGGAGGTGTGGCTGGTATTGGTGAAGAAGGAGCTTGGGTAGGTTGTGAGGTACTTTCATCATCCAAACCAATGGGACGCTTTGAGGCTAGCCTGCTGGTCTTTCTAGGAGTGAGCACAGGTTCCTCCTTGACCGGCATAGCAACTTCCTCATTATCTGAACTATTACTGGAATGACCTTCCTCAAGTTCAACATCCTCCCCTTCTCCAGATTCTTCCCCCTCACTGACTACTTCCCCCTGTTCCTTTGCGATCTCTGCCCGTTCAGTGCTGGCAGAGGGAACATCTTCCTGAACCTCTTCTCCTCCTTCCTCCTTTTTTTTTTTATTTATTTTTTTTTCTTCTCCTCATCCGAACTGACATACTCAACATCTTCTAAGGCATCCTCTAAAATTCCCTTTTCATTCAATTGGAGATGCAAATTGTTAAGACACTGTGCACCTATTTTGTTATTGGCGCTCATGGGAAATTCTAGACCTTCTAG
This sequence comes from Amaranthus cruentus, assembly GCA_019425755.1. Lineage (NCBI taxonomy): Eukaryota > Viridiplantae > Streptophyta > Magnoliopsida > Caryophyllales > Amaranthaceae > Amaranthus > Amaranthus cruentus. Next base: position 9,786,574 of record CM033455.1, read on the forward strand.
AGGAACACCAAACTTCTTAAAAACATGGGTTAACAAGCCACCATACCCTACCATACTTTTTCTTTTCCAATCTCTTCGGCGCTGTTTGGGTCCAGTTGCTTGGTCCTCTTTGATGGTCTGGATGAGGAAATCCCTTTGGGATGAGGTCGTTTGGTTCCGGCTTGCATGGGTTTTGGCGTGGTTGATTGTTGACGTTTTTGAGAAGATGAAGGATTGAGGGAGAGAGATATGAAATTTGAAGTGGGTAGCCGGTTTAGTGTAATGAGTAGTAGTACAAGTTTTAGGGGGTTATGAGTGTTGTGAGTGATGGATGGGACGTGAGAGAGTGGGGGTTTTAAATGTGTGAAGGGACGGTTTATGAAAGGTTTGTACTACTTCCAATTGACGGTTTTGCATGTTTATTAGGAGGTGTAACGAGTAGTTTTTAAGTTTTTAAGGATAGGTTCGTTGAATGTGGCGGTTTAAGTAACTGATTTTTGAAACACCCCAATGATCCGTCTTCCACTTTTTAAATTAAGTTGGCTCACCGAAATAAAATAAAATAAAATGCTGGAATTTGTGAAAAAGAAAACAAAATAAAAAAAAAAATTCATTTTATAATATGTGAATAATAATAAGATAAAATCAATTATGCTACATGGTCTATTCAATTAGGCAAGCAATCAAGATAATATTCATGGCACATACTGAGATATTTGCATACCTAAATCTCGCAATGATTGAATTTTCAATCTTGGTTGTTGTGGTTGATCTAACCCTTCCAATTTTCACGTTGCTTAGAGGAGGAATACTAGCATTAAACTTTTAATGAAGCTTGATCATACCTAGCTCCAACCTCATCTTTTCAAATTGTTCCCTTGGAAGCGGTTTAGTCATTATATCTGCAACTTGATCACTAGTATTGACATGTTTAACAATAATATTTTTATGCTCAACATTATCCTTAAGAAAATGATGCCTAATATGAATATGTTTAACTCTAGAATGATACCCCGGATCTTTAGATATACAAATGGCACTTGTGTTATCACAATAAATAGGAACACATTCAAATTTAATACCAAAATCTCTTAGCTGTTGTTTTATCCAAAGCATTTGGGAACAGCAAGCTGCTGCTGCCACATATTCAGCTTCTGCAGTGGATAAAGCTACTGTGTTCTGTTTCTTGGAGCTCCATGATACCAAGCAAGAGCCAAGAAACTGTACCATTCCTGATGTACTTTTTCTATTCACAAGATCACCTGCATAATCTGCATCACTATACCCTTTCAAGTCATAGACATCACTTTTCGGATAAAATAGGGACAAGTCATCTGTTCCCTTTAAATACCTTAGAATTTTTTTCACTGTCGTATGGTGTGATTCTTTAGGATTTGATTGAAATCTAGCACACTAACCAACACTAAAGGATATATCGGGTCTACTAGCAGTTAAATATAGTAGTGATCCTATCATGCCTCTATACATTGTTTGGTCAACATTAATTCCGTTGGAGTCTTCATCTAATCTAATGTTAGTGGCCATGGGTGTGTGGTTTGTCTTAGCATTATATAGTCCATATTTCTTTAGAAGTTCTTTTATATATTTTTGTTGATGAATAAAGATACCGTTAGCAGTTTGTTTAATTTGCAAACCAAGGAAGAAATTTAATTCTCCCATCATACTCATTTCAAATTCAGCACTCATTAGGTCAGCAAATTCTTTACATAACGATTCATTAGTGGCTCCAAAAATAATATCATCAACATAAATTTGAACAACTAAAATATCTGAACCTTTATTCTTAAAGAACAAGGTCTTGTCGATTTTTCCTCTTATGAACTTGTTTTCAAACAAGAATTTAGATAATCTCTCGTACCATTGCCTAGGAGCTTGTTTTAGCCCATAAAGAGCCTTATCAAGCATGTAGACGTGATCCGGAGAAATTGGGTTTTCAAAGCCAGGTGGCTGTTCCACAAAGACTTCTTCTTCCAGAAAACCATTTAAAAAAGCACATTTCACATCCATTTGATATAATTTAAAATTCATAAAAGCAGCGAATGAAATAAGAATTCTAATAGCTTCTAACCTAGCTACTGGAGCAAAAGTTTCAGTGTAGTCAATACCTTCCTGTTGATTGTATCCTTTAACCACCAACCTTGCTTTGTTTCTCACTATTGTGCCATGTTCGTCCAGCTTGTTTCTAAATACCCATTTCAATCCAATTATCTTTTTATTCTTGGGTTTTGGTTCCATGTGTCACACTTTATTTCTTTCAAACTCATTTAGTTCATCTTGCATGGCGACCACCCAATCTGAATCTTGAAGGGCTTCTTCATGATTCTTGGGTTCCAAAGTTGAGAGAAAAGCAAAGTGTGCACAAAAGTTTCTCATTTGGGACCTTGTTTGTGTGCCTTTTCCCATATCGCTTAGAATCAAGTCTAGTGGATGTGACTTTTGATGTTTCCACGCCTTTGGGACAAAGTCTCTTGTGGAGACAGATGTGGAAGCCGACTCACTGACTTGATTCTGATTTAGCTCAGCTTCAATTCTTTCATCTTGTACGTCTCTCAGAATATCTGGATTGGGAATGTCAGGTTGTTCCTGATTTGCCTGTTGTTCCACTTCTTGATTTGGTTAAGTATTTTGAACCTGCTGTTGTTCTTCTTGTTCTTGCTCCTTGTGTATGTTTTCATCATCTTCCAGGTTTGCAAGACCTATCTTAAAATCACCTTTTTCTTGTTCACTTGTCATAAAATTTGTTTCATCAAAGATAATGTGAACAGATTCTTCAACACACATAGTATTCTTATTGTAACCTCTATATGCTTTACTGTGAGTTGAATAACCAAGAAATACTGCTTCATCACTTCTTTCATCAAATTTACCTATATTTCTTTTTCCATTTACATGCACAAAACATCGACATCCAAAGACTCGAAAATATGAAATATTAGGTTTAATCCCTTTAAACAGTTCATAGGGTGTCTTAGAAGTGATTGGTCTAATTAAAACACGATTTACAATATAACATGCAGTATTAACGGCTTCGGCCCAAAAATTTCTAGGTAGACCACTAGCTATCAATATGGTTCTAGCCATTTCCTCTATAGTTCGATTTTTAAGTTCCACCACACCATTTTGTTGTGGTGTTCTAGGTGCGGAGAAATTGTGACTTAAACCATGCTCATTACAATAATCCATGAACCTTGAATTTTCAAATTCTTTACCATGATCCGATCTTATGTGGACAAGTTGATTGTTACTAGATTTTTGAATTCTATTGGCAAATGCAACAAATTCATCCGAAGCCTCATCTTTGCTAGATAAAAACAATGTCTACGTAAATCTACTGTAATCATCAACTATAACAAATACATATCGCTTATCGCTGCGACTTTGTATTCTCATTGGTCCACAAAGATCCATATGAATTAATTCAAGTGGCTTTGAGGTGGTCACGATATTTTTAGGTATAAAGGATGACCTTACATGTTTTCCTTTGGCACAAGGATTACATACTTCATTCTTTTGAAATTTTAGGGTCGGTAATCCTCTTACTAGGTCTTTAGATCGTAAAGTATTAAGCAATGAAAAACTAGCATGACCTAATCGTTTATGCCAAAGAAGAGGATCGTCTTCTATTACACTTAGACATGTTAGACTGGTTTTGGGAACAGTGTGCAGGTCCACAACATAGGTGTTCCCTTTTCTGATTCCTTCCAGAATGATGTCTCCTGTGTCGTTCCTAGAAAAGATGCACTTTTCAGAAGTAAAGTTTACAGAGTTACCTTTGTCGCAAAATTGAGAGATACTTAACAGATTGTGTTTTAAATTCTCGACTAAAAATACATTGTCTATAGCATGGGAACTTGACCTTCCTATATTTCCTTTTGTAATTATTTCTCCTTTCATGTTGTCGCCAAAGGTCACAGTTCCTCCATCATAGGCTTCTAGTGAGAGAAATTTTGATTTATCGCCTGTCATGTGCTTGGAACAGCCACTGTCGAGATACCATGAGCTGTTCCCCCTCACTAGAACCTGCAAAACGAACTTAGTTGTTAGAGGGTGGAACCCAACCATCCTTGGGTTCCATGTCGATTATACATGAATCATATTTCTTAATCCAAACTCTATCGACATATATTTGGTTCGTTTTGTTATGCTGTTCTCTTTTTAAACATTGATGTTTCAGGTGCCCCGTCTTGCCGCAAAAGGAACCGACCTTACTACTTGGGAGATCAACATAGACCTTCTTCTTTTTGTTATATTTATTATATCCTAAACCTTCAGTTCCTTTGGTTTTAGCGTCAAGAATCCATTTGGGAACTTCTTTGATTTTCCCTTTTCCTCTTGAATTTAATTCAAGCTTAAGTTTTTCATTTTCATTTTTGGTGGATTCTAGGTCTAACTTCATTTTGTTAAACTCATTTTTAGTCTCTTGAATAGACTCGGTCTTTAATTTTAGTCCTAACAATTTATATTGATTTAGCTCAATATTTAACATGACATTTTCTTGTTTTACTTTCTCTATTGCTTCCTTTAACATCACATTTTTATCAAGCAAATCAAAAAAACGAGTTTGTACATCGAGCCTAAAAGAATTTAGGTAGGATATTTGGTTTTTACTAGTCTTGAGGTCTTTCTCTATTTGGAGACAGATGGCAGTTTGTTTTTCAAGATATTTTGTGTCTCCAAAATCATTTTAATCAATTTATGTTTATCCAATTTAAATAGGTAATTAGGAAATGAATTAGAAGACAATACCTCTTTTCCTTTGGACTTCTCATTATGTGTTGCCATGAGACAAAGATTGGTTGTTTCTTCTTCAACTGGAACTTCGGTTTCAGCTTCACTTTCGGATTCTCCCCATGCAGTTATCATGGCTTTGCGAAAATCGGTTTTGTTGAAGTTCCCTTTCATTGGTTGTCTTCCCTTTGCCCTTTTCGTTCTTCCATTGAGGGCATTCTTTGATGAAGTGATCGGTACTTCCACATTTGTGGCATTCAAAGTTGGCTTTTGAATTTGCAGTTCCTCTTTCTTTGAAGTTTCTTTGATTATTATATCTGCTGATCCTGAAGAACTTCTTGAATTTTCGCACCAACATTGCTGCCTCTTCCTTATCGCTTTCTGACTCTTCTTGATCATTTGCTGTCAGAGCCAGGCCTTTGTTCCTGGAACTGTCTGCTGTTCCCAGATGTAATTCATGAGTCATCGGGGAACCAGCTAACTCTTCCAGGTTGAATTTGGTGAAATCTTTAGATTCTTGAATGGCAGTGACCTTGGCTCTCCAGCGATCATCTTAAGGTAGGCTCCTTAGAATTTTTCGTACCTGTTCATCTGAGGGAATTAGCCTTCCAAGAGAGACAAGTTCATTTGTGATATTAGTGAACCTAGTGAACATTTCTTGAATGCTTTCTCTAGGTTCCATCACAAATCTTTCATATCTTGACATGAGCAAGTAAATCTTGGAACGCTTTACTTCACTGGTTCCTTCATGGGTGACCTCCAGCAGATCCCAAATCTGTTTTGCTGTTTTGCAGCCCATTATTCGATTGTGTTCATTTGGATCAAGCCCACAGTGAAGTAATTGGTAGTTGGAATTGGGAACAGTCTCGTTGTTGGAATTGGTAGTTGTTACCTCGAAATCTCCAACTTCGATGACTCTCCAAACTTGATAGTTCTCGGCCTTGATGAAGATTTCCATCCTATTCTTCCAATACGTGTAGTATTTTCCATCAAACATAGGCGGTCTTTGAGTGGAATAACCTTCTTCCATACGTTCATTCATTTTCAACATCTCTAAAATACCAAGATACGGCTCTCAGGGTTTCCTGATCAAATGAGGAACAGGGCTCTGATACCAATTGTAGAAACACTTAGAGATAATGAACGCAACAAGAGGGGGGGTGAATTGTTGTGTAGCTTTTAGGAGTATTTTTCCCCTATTTCTTGCGGCATTTTACAATGATAAAATACTCAAAGCAATATAAAGAAACTTAAAAAGAACACAAGAATTTAACGTGGAAACTTTCTTGGCCTTGAAAGAAAGAAAGCCACGACCTCTTCAGATTTTAACTTCTCTTATTAAATTTTATGTAATTTACAACTCTATTACATAAAACTTTTTCTCCTTCTCTTCTCTAGGCCTAATTCTCGGTTCTCCTTCTCGTTTCTTTTTCTCTCTTTACAAAATTTCTCACAATTCCCTTTAGACTTCCCCAAGTCTAATTACACACTCATAAAACCCTTACAAGATAAGATTCTCCATTTGGATGAAAACAAAGATAAGCACAAGGAAAAATTGATTGAATTAATTGGCAATTCAAAACAATTTATATTTTTCCTTTTCTTGATTTTGATCTCTCTTAATTCTTAAAGGGGGCACTCACGGCACTTCTCAATTGTGTAGGATACATATGTATTTATAAGCCAACAAAAATTAGAAATAGCCTTAATCCCATGTTCCAAAGAAGTGGGATCGTGGGAATGAAACTTGGAGGTTACTCCAAGTCCACGGTTAGGTTTGAAGCCAAGAATAGTAAACCCTATTTTTGTGGAGATAAAATAGGATCTAAGATATTTAATTCCTCTAAAATAGGTGGTTATTTTTAGCCAATTAAAAGCCCTTGTGGAGATAAAATAGGATCTAAGATATTTTCGTTGACTTAGTCCTCTGACTCGTTGTGTTGGGAACACTGTGCTGTCTCCATCTGGACTGACTTCAGTTTTATCAATTCTGGAACCGGTCCATGTGACTCAATTGTTTGACTTTGACATGCAATGTTCTTCCACAACCTTCTTAGGTACCATCGACGATCATGATAATCGGATATATGACCTATAAAACAATCTCTAAAATATTTTGTTTGTTTATAATTGTTAAGTCATCATCAAAATTCAAATGGGCCAATACGTACTCCGACTTTGCTCCGGATAATAGTCGGACTTTTGTTTTCAGTCCACCTCCACTCGGAGTCGGATTATGCATACTCCAAGTTTGCCCCGACTCGGACTCTCGGACCTCCTATGGAGTCGGATACAGAGTCGGATTATCATCAAACAGTATCGTTGTGATATAGTACTAATGATTTTAAAGCATACAAAATTAACAAAATATATTTTTTTAAATACAATTTAACAAAAAAGTATGTACTTAAATTTGAATTCAATTTTAACAAGAGAAATAAATCTACTACTACAATTTAACAATATTTTCTTGTATTTAATTTGGCATTTTTTATTTCTCTTGATTCCATTTGTCGTATCTTGATTCATTAATCTAAATAAAAAATACCAAGTGGTTTTTCGAAATCGAAAATTATAATTAGTATGAGAGAGAACTTGAATTACTCACATCTAGAGTTTTAAAGGAAACGAAATATTAGTGTAAAAGTCAAATTCAAAGTCGGATGTCCTTCAGGGTCGGAGTCGGGTCGGAATCTCGGATTTTTAATACGGTCCAACTTCGATCCGTCTCTAACTCGGACTCAGATCTAAAAGTCGGAGTTAGACTCGGATGACTTATTCCTCGGACTCGAATCAGATTATTTTACTCGGATCGAGTCGGACTAGGGTCAAATTCAGACTGAATTGCCCTCCCTACCAATAGGGGGTCCGACTTATAGAAGTTTCGAACCTGGGAAATGACATAGGTCATTTTGGCCCCAACCCTCCAGGTTGGGGTGATAAGAAGTCCGACTTATAGAAGTCTCAGACCTGACAAATGACTTAGGTCATTTTATCCCCAACCCTCCAGGTTGGGGTAGGGAGTCTGACTTATTGAAGTCTCGGACTTGACGAATGACTTAAGTAATTTTGGCCCCAACCCTCCAGGTTGGGGTAAGAGGTCCGACTTATAGAAGTCTCGGACTTGACAAATGACATTGGTCATTTTGGCCCCAACCCTCCAGGTTGGGGTGATAGGAAGTCTGACTTATAGAAGTCTCGGACCTGACAAATGACATAGGTCATATTATCCCCAACCCTCCAGGTTGGGGTGATAGAAAGTCCGACTTATAGAAGTCTCGGATCTGACAAATGACATAGGTCATTTTGGCCCCAACCCTCCAGGTTTGGGTGATAGGAAGTCCGACTTATAGAAGTCTCGGACCTGACAAATGACATAGGTCATTTTGGCCCCAACCGTCCAGGTTGGGGTGATAAGAAGTCCGACTTATAGAAGTCTCGGACCTGATAAATGACTTAAGCCATTTTGGCCCCAACCCTCCAGGTTGGGGTAGGGAGTCCGACTTATAGAAGTCTCGGAATTGACAAATGACTTAGGTCATTTTGGCCCCTACCCTCCACGTTGGGGTAGGAAGTCCGACTTATAGAAGTCTCGGACTTGACAAATGACATAGGTCATTTTGGCCCCAACCCTCCAGGTTGCGTGATATGGTTTCCAAAGTATGGAAGTCTTTGACGAGATGATTAACTTCGATGATCTTTGGCCTCAAACCTCTAGTTTGGGCTAATAGGGGTCTGACTCTTAGGAGTCTCATACCGAAAATGATCCAACTTTTAGGAGTCTCGCACTAGAAAATTGACGTAGATGAGGTTTTGGCGGTAAACCTCCGGTTTGGGCTGACGTTCATACTTTCATGCTAGGTGAAAGATTTAGATTTGATTTTCTGACTTGGTCTATGAGAGCTTTATTCCTTTTGAATCTTTTAATAAGGTTATGCGTGATTTCAAGTATGATTGTCTAAACCATAATATTAGCCCCATACATAAAGAGTGATAAAGAATGAAATTTAGCGAATGAAGTATCGACTTTTATGTAAAAAAATAAACCTTGGTGGGTCCATGCCATGTGGAAACCCTTGGCCCCATGTTTTCAACTTAGGGGCTAATTTAAGATTGACTTTCAAACTATATATTCCAGACCATCTTAATAACCAATGATCATGATGATAATCATCCAATATATAATATGCAAAAACCGAATTATAATGTTAATAATACATACATTGGTAATTGAAAAGTGAGTATGATAATAATCATTCAAATGGAAAATTATCCACGACATTCAAGATGTGTGCATGCCACTTGTAGTTGATGTTTTGATGAATAGAAGGTAAGAACAACCCAATGATCATCGACATTGATCTTGTTTCCATATAATATCACCCAAAAAAAAGTGTAATAAACGCCATCAATGTATCACGCAGCCAATAGCAAAAATCAAAGTGCAAAGAGAGTCGAAAACGAATCTGTTTTTTCTCTAAACCTTTCATGCTCGATGAAGTCAACAATTTCAGTATCAACTTCCTGGAGTAGAGTATATTTAATTGCTTTGCTTCTCATATGACATGAAGTAAGGAGGAGCGATATTGCAGTGGGTACCCATGAAAGCAGTAAAATCATCGGTAGTGCAACAATTAATTGGAAGAATCACAATTCACAACAATATCACCATCTAGAGTTTGCGCAAAATGACTGGCTAAAGAACTCAAAACGCGCCATTATAGGGTCAGTTTCCCAAATCCTTCAGATAATTCATAAATTCGGGGGGTAAAATTGAAACCCCAATCGAAGAGAATTATGTCCCAATAAACCTTTCATAATTCAACACCAACAAGGAACAAGTTGTTTCTTTTCATTTAATTTTTCGCCACTATGAAATTCATAACATAATAAAAGCAGCAAAACCAACACAAGATCAAGGTACAAGGTCACAGTATTAAAGCTCGAAGATAATTAAATAATTAGATAAAAGTATTTGAGATCCGAACCCAAATTTACGACACCTAATTTACTCTTAAAGGTAGTGGGTTTGAGTAGAATCGTGCATAGGATCGAAATCAGTTAGGATCGTGCATAGGATCTGTAGGATAGGTTAGGATCAATGGTGGGATTGGTCAGCATCGTGTAGGATCGTGGGCAAGATTGTTAGGATTAGTTAGGATCGTTGGTAGGATCGGTCAAAATTACTAATAAAAATTCTTTTTTGCTAGTATCTTTGTTCTTTTTTGCTTACTATGGTTTATTATTATACTCTTGTGTGTATATGCTCAGAAATATATTATGCATAGTACATATCTTATATGTATTTTTTTCATTTCATTAAGAATAGATTAAAAAAACCAGCACTAATAAAATAAGATATGTTTGTATTTAAAATTTAAAGAAAGATCTTAAGAAATGTACGAGTTTTTAAGAAAATTAAGGCAAAATAATAAACATAGATATAATATAATTTGCTAATTCTGGAAATTTATAGGATCGTTAGATCCTACCATCCAATCTCACGATCCGATCCCACAAGTTGATTTCGATCCTACGTAGAATTCCGATCCTAACTACCTTGCTTCAACCTTTGCCTCTTCTTTGTAGTGCACAATTCTGTAAAGAAATTTGCATAGCTAGGAGTTTGCTTCAATGAATCTAAAAGTGGGATGTTCAATTCACATTTCCGGAAAACATCATAAATATCCTTGTCATTTATATATTTTTGCCCTCTTTTTAATGCTTCTGGAAATAGTGCAATCGACTCATATGGAATTGATGGTTTTGCTGTTGATGCCTCTTGTTTTTCTCCTTTTTCTTGTGGTGGTGGTGGTAGTAGTAGTAGTAGTAGTAGTAGTAGTAGTAGAGCTAGGTTCCATAAGATGACAACAGTGGACCAAGTCGTTCAACGAATAAAGTGTGAAACTAGAGCTAGGTCTTATGCTTTATACCCTGTTGAATCTCCAACCTCTGTTTGGTTCTAGAGATATTTATTTAGTTTCGTTTTCTTGCTTGAGGTTCTCCCCTTTTGTTTGCACGTGAATAGTGATCTAGTACAACTGATGTGCTCGATTTAGAGCACATTTATGTCCCTACTTTGGTGTCGAGTCTCGTTGTTTTACATTGGGTTTGTGCGTTTTACACTCGATTTTACCTTGTTCTTGTCTCCATGGTGTTTAGAAGTTATTTTAGGTGTTTTCGGGAGATTTCGAGGTAAAACACATCGAGTTCGAGGCTTAGACATTAAAGTCGAAGATAAGACGCATGTCAAGTCATTACCGAGCATCTCGCAAAGCCCCAAGACCTTCCGACACTTCAAAGACCCATTGCAAAGGAGGATATGGGTTGCTCGACAAGGATTCGGGCGAATCCAGGTCCCCTTCGGTCGAATGGGTGCTGAAACATCAATGAAACACACTTGAAGCTTCTGGAAATGGCGAATTAAGCCCTAATTCGGGCGAATCTGCTGGCATTCGACCGAATGCCCTGTTCTATTCGGGCGAATGGTTCACACTCCCAATTTCCTCAAGTTCAACACATTCTGGAAACCCCGAATGAGCCCATTCGGGCGAATGGAGGGAGATTCGGGCGAATGGTGGTTGTATTTGGGTGAATGGCCTGTTTTCTTCGCGCAGCGTTTTTCTTCGCTGGTTTAAAACACGTGTATTCTTTTAGGGCTTTTGTTCCCACTTTGTGTAGCCTATATAAGGCACTCTTATGAACTAAAACCCTATGCCTTGATGGTTAGAAGCCCTCTCTACCATTAATAACATCATTTATGCTTTTCTTTCAACTCCTTGCCCTAGATTAGAGTTTTATTGCTTTCCTTTACATTCCAAGCATTGTAGTTTCAATTCCTTTCATTCAAGCACTTTGGTTTATGTAAGTTTATCTTTCTTTATCTCTTTATTGCTTTGTTTATCCTTCATTTATGCCTTTTGATGTTTTGTTCTTCATAGTTTTGATTCTTGCTTTGTTTCTTGTTCATTTACATTCAAATCTTGTTCTTGCTTTGATTATTGCTTTCTAGTGTAGTTGAATGTTAGATTTCTTGACTTTTCTTTGATTATTGTTGATTTCTCTCTTGCCCTAATGTTCATTTCCATGTTCTTTTTCTTGTTCTTAGTTGCAGTTAGTCTCAATATGCTAGAGTAGTTTTCTTAGGGGTTTTTGTTTGGTGAAACCCTATAGGTTTGGTGAAGGTTGTTCATGTGTTAGATTAGGGTTGAGGTTGTTGTGGTTTGTTTGATTGATATTCGATGCGTTTCTTGTCCTGCCACTCCCTTGTGAGACATAGGGCGATTATGGGTCGTTCGCATGACTATAGGTCATCAACTTCCCCTCGCTATCTTGACTGTCTCGATTGAGCCACGCTCAATCTCCTTTGACCTAGCTATGTATGAGAACATTGTATTGACCTAGGGTGGATCCTTACCATCCCCGTTTGTCTCTTATTTTTATCTTAGTCTTGTTTATCGCTTTCTTAGTATAGTTCAAACACCCTCCATTTACACCAATTACATTCTCTACACCTAGCACCTAATCTTGCTTGCCCTTGTCTTTGTGGTTCGATCCCAAATTTACCTCTATACTCGTTATAATTGTATTTAGGGTGTTATAAATGTGTTTGATTAGGTTGTGTTTCTAGCGTTAAATGACGCGTTACAAACCGGTTATCAAAATGGCGCCGTTGCCGGGGACAAGGCGTTATAGTTAGGTTTTGTGCTTGTTGTAATCCATTTTATTGCTTTCTTTAGTTTTTGTTTAAATAATTTTTGCTTGTCAGTGCTTACGCTTGGTTTCTAGTGTTGTTTGCATGAGCTATAGCACACGGAGATCACAGCTACGGCTTGTTCCATATAATCTCGAGATACAATGGGTCACTAGACGCTCTCCTCTTCCCATTCAACGTCAACCGTCTATACACAACCCTCCTACACCAATGGCCGATAATCAACCACTCTTTGGGCAATTTGGGGCCCCGAGGTCAAGAGAATTTCATGGTGGCGTGGTTCTACCGGATGCCCCACAGAACTTCCGCATTGACCCACAATACACAAGAATGGTGAAGGAAGTTTCATTTTGTGGGTTGAGAAATGAATGTCCTCTCTTACACTTAAAGGCATTCACGGAGACTTGCAAATTCATAACTCAATGCCCAAACCACCCCGATTATGTTAAGTTATGCCTCTTTCTAGTTAGTCTAGTGGGGGACGCCAAAGATTGGAACAAATGCTTAGAGCCCAACTCCATCACTACATGGGAGCAATTGAGAACGGCGTTCCTCGAAAGGTTCTATCCCACAAATCGCATGCAAGATTGGCGCAAAAAGATTGCGTCTTTCACACAAGAGGATGATGAGAGCCTAAGTGCCGCATGGACTAGATTTAAGGGTATGCTCCGAGCTTGCCCCCATCATGAATATGGAGAGAACCATTTTAATACCTTTTTCTATGATGAGCTCGACGATTCGACTAAAGCACTACTACACTCCGCGGTTGGTGGGCAACTTTCAAAGGTCCCATGCAACCGTGTGAAGGCAATGATTGAAGAGGTTGCGAAGAATAGCACTTGGGGTGGAGCAAGAGGTAGTAGGCAACAAAGGGGTGTGATCGACGGTGGTAACCTAGACTCGATCGGCGCAAAAATCGAAGCAATCATGGACAAGAAATTGTCCCAGCTTAAGTTCGACCAAGGTAGTTCTAGTGTCTCCGCCGCAAATGAAGCCAAGTCTTTCTCATGCCGTATTTGTGGGGGTACCAATCATGACACATCTTATTATGGAGACCGAAATCCGAAACATGTGGCATCGGTAGATTATGGGTCAAGTGCTATTGATGGGGCGCAAGCATCGAACTTTGATGGGTACGGGTACAATCCCGAATATGTAGTTGCGATGGGTTATGGGAACCAAGGTCAAGGGTATTCTCAATATAGTTTGTTCAATAATCCATCCTCCCGACCTCCCTTCAATCCCAACCATGGTCAAGGAAATTTCAACCAAGGCTATAATAACAATCAAGCCAGTGGCGGTTTTCCTAGGCTCAATGGAAATAGGCCTTACCCACAAGCGCCACGCCCCAACCCCAATCTACCTTATTCAACCATCCAACCACTTCCAAACCCCACTCCAACCCAAGATTTCATGACCACCCAAATGAGTACCCTTGCTCAAATCAACCAAACTTTAATCGCTCAAATGACGCAACTTCAAGCTCAACAAAGGAATTTCGAGAGCCAACTAGCAATTCTAGCACAAAAAGCACCACCACCACCTACCTTAAACCCATCCACCCAACCTCCATCACCTATCCCACCATCAAATCCCAACCACCACACTTGCAAGGCGATCTTCCTTAGATCGGGTACATCTTATCCGGCTCCAGTTGAGACTTCTAGTGATGATTTCGGTGAAGGTTCTTCAATGGGCAATGATCTACAAATGAATGATGAAGGTGAGCTTGGGGGAGGGTGTAACACCCCGATATTTTGAAACGATAAATTTCGATATATTTAATAGAAATTACTAGTATTTCATATTAATTAGTAGCTTATGTTTTCAAATGGGGCTTGGACATGCATTGTGCAATTCTTAAACCTTTAAAAACCTTTCGGGCCCAATAACTTTAAACTCTTCTTAATTTAAATTAACAAAAAATAAATAAATAAAAATACTAAGAGGGAAGCCAAGAGGGCTGGCCATATGGGAGGTTTTTCATGGGATTTGAAACCCCCATGATTATTGTGAGACTAATTGCCCATTATTCCTTAATCAATTCATTTCCTATTCATTTCCTATTCATTTCCTTAAACATTCTAATTGCCTAAAATCAATTATTCTAATTTCCTAAAACCTAGAATTCTCTCTTACTCTCAATATTCCTGGAAACATCAAACTCTCAAACCCTAGCTAAGCCACACGCCATTTTGCTCTTCTACACTTGGATTTTGGTGTTTTCCATCTCAATTGTAAGTAATTCTAGGTGTTTATCTTTTATTAAATTTTAAATATAATTACATAGAGTATGTAATGTTTGGTGTGGTATGAATTTTAGCATAATTTCTTCCATGATTTTTATAGTAGTATGGTTATTATTAAATATTGTCAATTGGTGGTGTGGGATGTTGTGTTATGGAAATTGTCTTTGAAAAATAGCATGTTAAACTAAGTTGTTTAAGAATGTGTAAGATAATCATAATAATCATAATAATAATAATAATAATAATAATAATAATAATGATGATAATGAAATATATGTTAAAGTAGATTTTTAAGGAGAAGTTTTATTGAAATATAAGAGGATGTCTTGGCTTGGCTTGAGATTTTAAAGTGAATACATGATTTGTTTAAGAATTTTATTAATTGTGGATTTTGAAAATGATTTTTTTTATGTTTTCATTAATTTATGATTTGTATGATATAGATTTAATAGGAAGTGTAGAAATTGGAATTTATATGAATTTTGAACAAGAATTGATAAAATCCCGTAGGATTGGAAAATCATGAAAAATGGTGTTTTTGGAGCATTTTGGCTTTGAAATTAGGTTAAAAATATCTATACTATGTTATCAATCATGAAAATTGGTAACGGGGGGTTTTGATGCCTTCCGGACGCAACGGTGAAGTCGGATTTTCATTTTGACAGTGTTATGACAGGTTTCTGGACAGATTTATATACTGTTTTTTTTTTTAGTGTTTAATGTGTTTAGGGTTGTGGTATATGTCTCGTGATATGTGTATGTGCTTTATGTGTGATGTTAGTTGTTTATATGTGATGTGGTTTGCCTTTAGGAAGATGTGAATGTGTTCTTATTTCCGAATACGGTTATACCTTGTAGGAAACCGATTCGTGACCGGAAATTGATTAGGACCTTGTGCTTTGTTTGCTTGATCAAGGTACGTACACGCAGCATAGAATTTTAGTATATGTTACGTACCATATGATAATGGTAACAAAGGTAAAGTATGGGCATGTAATATGAATATTGATACGCTTCCGAATAATTTATTCTATTATAACATTTTAATAAGTAGAGGTAGTATGACCTGACTAACTTTAAGGTAGACGTAGTATGACGTCAATTGGTGGAATGAATTACTCGCGGCCTTTGGAGCCTATGAGCCAACGCGGGGTATGCATACTTAACCATAGACACCGAAGTATGACGTGTGTCTATGGTAGAGACTTGCTTGGGGTTAGCTCCCCCTAATGTATTGTCTCGCCTATGGAGTTTTAAGTGGTACCAGCAGTATGGCTGGAATAGATACAGCAGTATGGCTGAAAAGATACAGCAGTATGGCTGACTAACTGAACAAGAAATTATTAAAGTTAATATCCTTAAATTTATCGTACTCGAATTAATTGAATTATGGCTTCTTTCTGACGTGTACTTTTTGGTCTTAACGATCCTGCGATGATGTCGTTTCCTCCTTGGATAATGACTAGCAGTAAGTTAATTGCAGGTATGGGGAGTGAGGATTATTCTGGGAGAAATAAATTGTTAGAATCAGTTGTTGTTATGAACTTAAATTTCATACTTTCAAATGTTTAGTTTTTATGAGGCGATAACGCTCTCAAGTTGTAATAAGTAGAACTACCCTTTCAAACTTATCCGCTGCTTAGTCTTTATTTATGTCTGGTAGAATATAATAGCACTATTAGAACTCGGTCCGCAAGTTTTATTTCGTTATGTATCCGTTTTAACTACCCGTTTAACGCCCTGGTTTGACTCGAACTGAATTTGGTTCTTCAAAAAGTCTTTTTCTCTTTTAAAACGATACGAGTTAAACTACGGGATGTTACAATTGGTATCAGAGCGGGAGTTCTATTTAGTGTTATTTATCCAAACCAATGAATTAACGAAGAATAAATTACGACGAGAGTAATGGGTAGACATTAAGGGGATGATGTGATCTGTTTGTTGTCTTTAAGTACCTTGTTATGTATGCTTGTGATGGATGACTGATAGAACTTTGTGTATACTTGTGATATTTTGAATTATTATCCGTGTTTATTCCCGGTAATTGATTGTCTTGTTTTCTTTCTTTGTGAGTCAGGAAGTCGATTATTACCTTACCCATGGATAAGGGAAAGAAACCAGCAGAAAAGGGAATGAATACCCTAGAGGAACCTTCAGGGGACTTGGTTAATGCCCTAGTCTGGGCAGAAATTGAGGCTCTGGGTATATGGGAGCGAAAGGAGAGAGAAAGCTATTTAGATTATCAATATCGGATGGAATTGTTATACATGAAGTCCAAACAGGTATATGAAAAGTTAGTGAACGGAGAGATGACTGAAAGGACGGAAATGGGAGAACAACAGTACCATGACTTTGACAGGAGGGTCGGACCGGTAGACGTTGTGGGTTGGAATGGATTGGACATTCCGGAGTCTAGTAGAGCCAGAACTAGTAGTATCGAGGTAGCTGTACCCGTAATAGACCCTGACTCAGTATTGGATGTTAATTTTGATGACTTGGACCCTGAGGAGGATCCCGAGGAAGATCCTGAGGAGGATCCCGAGGAGGACCCTGAGGAAGAACTTGAAGTAGACTTAGAGGATAATGTCTATGAGGAACCTAGAGAAATTTTTGAGGAAGAGCCCCTGAGAGTAGTATTAGACCTTTATGAGGATATCATGAGAGATGGGTATCATGCTGATGAAGATGATATTATGAGCGATGATGATAGCGATATAATAATTCTAGGGGTGGTTTTTGAGGAAGAGCCCCTGAGAGTCGTCTTAGAGCTTTCGATTCGTGGATCAGCTTGCTCTAAGTGATTCCTTGTCTGTCGGGACTCCATCTGATTCTGATTCTGCCTCTGACTCTGCTTCTGATTCTGATTCTGATAACACCTCTGATGATGACTCTAGGGATACTGATTTTGACCTGATCAATATATGGAAGATCAGGATCGTTTTGATGCGTCGCCTTTCTTTGCCTAACTGTTTTTTTTTTGTGTGTATGCATACATACGAGTGCGTATGTCCAGTTTTGTAGTAATAGCATATCATGAACGATTTTGTGAGTTGGGCAAATTTTGTTTAGTTATCGAACTTTTGTGTTAAACGAACAATAGTTATATGGGAGTTTATGTCCAAGTATTTTATTTTGGAATGATATTGCATCTTATATTTAATTTGGATAATGCTTATCCTTGTGATATTATTTCTTATTTGCTAGACTAGCGATTTGTTTGCTTCCATTTATTATTGCCCTTATAAGAAGGGGGGGATTAGAATGCATGAGTTGTGTATAAAATTTGAACTCTAGTAAGCAGAAACGAATACCTTTTTATATTATCTGGCTAAAAAAAATAAATAAAAAAAAAAAAACAACAACTCAGTTCGAAATTCTGTGCATATCTTTCTCACCTCTTTCTCTATGATTTTTTTTTATTTTATTTTATATATTGGTTGAACGATAATAGTATAAATCATCTTTCTTGAAGACGCTATAGACCTATATATTTACACACCTCGTTTAACCTTATGCAGTATACCTGCCAGCATGCCACCCTTCTTGAATCAGTCTACGCCACGAAGGAGCTCTGACCGAGTTCTGCGAAACTTAGTTAAGGCTTTAGCGGGGGCGAGAAACCCTAGACAAAAATCTGTGGAGGAAAGAGCTTCCTCAATAAGTAAAAGGATACCTCAAAGTAAACCCTCGACCTATAATGGAAAAGGTGAACCATCCCTGTTAGAGAACTGGCTGAGGGAGTTTGACAAGCTCTTCAGTGTTGTTAAATGTCCCGCTGAGTTCATGGTCGACCAAGCCACGCTTTTCCTAGTGGAAGACACCGACTATTGGTGGACGCATAGCAAGGCAAGATTAGTGGCTGAAAGCGATGGTGAGTTAAGCTGGGAAGATTTTAAGGGGGCATTAAGGGATCAGTTTTACCCGCCTCATGTGAGGAAGGAAAAATCCAATGAGTTTGCTAGGTTTGAAATGGGAAGTTTAACAGTGGACGAGTATTATCAGAAATTTATGGAATATCTGAAGTTCTGCCCTGAAGATGTTCCAACAGAAGGGAAGAAAATTCAGAAGTTCGAATTAGGTCTATCGTATGAGATTCAGAAACACATTGAGACGGATAGGTATGATACGTTAGACCAGTTATACAAAAGAGCTACACAGATCGGAAATGTTATTAGGAAAGAACGGGAGAAAATGGGTTAGAGTGGGGAAAAAAGGAAGGAACCCCTATTTCAGAATGCTGTATGTATTAATAATCCCGTTCACAACTCATTCAAGAAACATAAGCCGTTTGGAAGTTTCCAAGAAAAAGGCTTTCATGCAGGCCAGTCTAGCAAGAATAAGGGGGATTCGACGCCAGAAGTTCGAATGTTGAAACCCTTGTTTGACCGCAATGGGAAAGAAAGGATTTACAACTGTAGGAAATGCGAGAGAAATCATCCTGGAAGGGACTGTCGGGGGTTGTTAGTGGATTGCTCTCACTGCGGTAAACCGGGTCACAGGATGTATGAATGTTATGCTCGTTTGGGTCAACAAGAGCTGCAAGGGGGAAATCATCAAGGTTTTCATCAGCAACGTTTCGGTAACGGAAGAGGGAACAACGAAGCTGGAAGGGGAAACCACAATGCCGGTGGTTTTGGTCGAAACTTGGGGGGTGCCACAAATTCTAGGTTTCAAGGAAACCACTCGGCTGGTCAGCAACCTCAGGGAAATGCTAGAAACGAGAACTTTAAGGGGCAACGTGGAAACCAAGGAGGTTCTGCTACTACTCAGAATTCGGGCAGATTGTCCGCAATAAACACAAGAGAAGCAGCGCAGACAGCGGATGTGGTCACAGGTACGTTCTGCATCAATACAAAGCCTGTTAAAGTTCTTTTTGACTCTGGTGCATCATGTTCGTTCATTTCTAAGTCTGGAGTTAAGGACTTAGGGTTGGAAAACTCCGAGAAAACATCTTTTTCGGTCACTATTCCCTCTAGAGTGACTTTTTATTGTAATACGTTGTTTCGTGATGTGTCGGTCAGAATAGGGAAGACAAATTTTCTGAGTGATTTGTTGTCTCTAGAAATGTGTGACCTGGACGTAATACTTGGGAGGGATTGGCTAGGTAGATACAAAGCGACAATAGATTGTGAAGAACAGTCTGTGACTTTGAGTGGGCCTAGAGGAGAGACGGTTAAACATAGGAATCTTCCTAAAGGGCCTAGGGTAAAGGTTGTGTCGTCTTTAGAAGTTAAAAAGTTAATCAAACAAGGGCAAGCATGGTTTCTGTGTAGTATAAGTAAAGTAAAAGAACGGGAGGTACGGCTTGAGGATATTCCAGTGGTCAGCGACTTAATGGATGTGTTTCCGGAAGAGATTCCTGGTATGCCACCGAGGAGAGATGTAGACTTCTCGATTGAATTAATACCAGGAACAGGGCCAATTTTAAAGGCACCTTACCGGATGGCCCCGAAGGAGATGGAGGAGTTGAAGGTTCAGTTAGAGGAATTGTTAGAAAAAGGTTACATACGACCTAGTGTTTCGCCCTAGGGAGCTCCAGTGTTGTTTGTGAGGAAAAAGGATGGGACAATGCGTCTCTGTATTGATTATAGGGAACTTAATAAGGTCACCGTTAAGAATAAGTACCCGTTACCACGGATTGATGACCTCTTCGATCAGCTGAGCTGGAATCTTTTCAAAGATCGATCTGCGGTCAGGGTACCATCAGTTACGTATTAAGGAGGAGGATATTAGTAAAACAGCTTTCAGAACGAGGTATGGACACTTCGAATTCACCGTGATGCCTTTTGGGTTGACGAACGCACCAACTGCTTTTATGTGGTTGATGAATCGGGTTTTTAATGCATATCTCGATAAGTGTGTGGTAGTGTTCATTGATGACATTTTGGTATACTCTAAGACTCCAGAAGAACATCGAGAACATCTAAGGTTAGTCCTGCAGATTCTAAGGGAAAATCAGTTGTATGCGAAATTTTCGAAGTGTGAGTTTTGGTTAGAACAGGTGGCCTTCCTAGGTCATCTCGTCTCTAAGGATGGTATTTCAGTCGATGAGTCGAAGGTGGAGGCCGTACGAGACTGGTCTACACCTCGAAATGTTACGGAAGTTCGAAGTTTCTTGGGTTTAGCCGGGTATTATCGTCGTTTTGTAAAGGACTTTTCCCATATTGCTCGCCCACTTACATCCTTGATGAAAAAGGAGAAGAAGTTTGAGTGGACCGAAGACTACGAGAAAGCCTTTCAGTTGTTGAAGGAAAAGTTAACTATTGCCCCAGTATTGGTCTTACCTGATCCTTCTTTGGAGTATTCCGTGTATAGCGATGCTTCCAAACATGGTTTGGGTTGTGTCCTGATGCAGGATAGGAAGGTGGTAGCCTATGCTTCGCGACAGTTGAAGACTCACGAAGTCAATTATCCAACGCATGACTTAGAGCTAGCAGCTGTGGTGTTTGCGTTAAAAATCTAGCGTCATTATATGTACGGGGTGAACTGTACGATCTTCACAGATCACCAAAGTCTACAATTCTTGTTTTCACAACCCGAATTGAATCTGCGACAACGACGTTCTTTGAGGAGATTATGACTAAGCAAATGGACGACCCCAAGCTCATTAAGTTACGTGAACAGGCAAGCGAAGGCAAAGCCGAAGGCTTTACAATTCATGAAGATGGTAGTCTTCGTTTTAAAGGACGATGGTGTGTACCGGAAGGATGCGACTCTTTAAAAGACACTCTGTTGAACGAGGCCCACAGTTCGAGATACTCTGTTCACCCGGGAGGAGACAAAATGTACCAAGATCTAAAAGGTATGTTTTGGTGGTCAGGTATGAAGAAGAACATTGCCGAGTTTGTTTCTAAGTGTTTAACGTGCGAAAAGGTTAAGAGCGAACACCGAAGGCCAGTTGGACTACTACAGCCCTTAGAAGTCCCGGTATGGAAGTGGGATGACATTTCCATGGACTTCGTCGTAGGTTTGCCACGATCTAAAGCTGGTAATGACACTCTTTGGGTGATTATGGATAGACTTACTAAGTCTGCAAGGTTCATTCCGATGAACTATAAGTGGGATATGGAACAACTTGCTCGTGCGTACATTAAATATGTGGTGCGGTATCATGGGATACCTCGTACTATAGTTTCTGATCGGGACACCGAGTCTATAACTTTAGGGCCGGATATGTTAGTTCAGATGACGGAGCAAGTCAAGTTGATTCGCGAGAAAATGAAGGCGGCCCAAAATCGACAGAAGTCTTATGCTGATCTTCGTCGTCGGCCTGATGAATATGCCGTAGGCGACAAGGTTCTTCTCCGCGTGTCGCCAATGAAAGGCGTGGTTCGCTTTGGTGCTCGTGGGAAGTTAAGCCCACGCTTCATTGGTCCCTATGAGATTGTGGAAAGGATTGGAAAGTTAGCTTACCGGTTAGCGTTGCCAAATGCAATGGGCAAGGTTCACGATGTTTTTCATATCTCCCAGTTGAAACGTTATGTCGCGGCTTCTTCGCATATTTTGGACCCAGAACAGTTAGACTTGGATGAAAGTCTCACCTATGAAGAGCAACCTGTTCAGATTTTAGACAGGAAGATTTGCAGTACTCGGCGTAAGGACGTCGAAATGGTTAAGGTGTTATGGTCTAACCATCGGTCGCAAGAAGCGACTTGGGAAACGGAGGCATCCATGCGAGCAAAGTATCCAAACCTATTTTCTCAGGTTTGTAAGTTACGGGGACGTAACTTTTTAAGGGGGGTAGAAAGCGATAGGATTTTCGCACGTTGCGTATGTTGACCTAGTTTTTTTTTTCCCGTATGTTGAGTTTGTGTGATTATTTTGTGTGTTGTGTTTGTATTGGTGTTGTTGTTTGCATGTGTTTTATAGGTTGCATGTTAGGTTTTGGGGTCAAAACCTTTTTAAGGGGGGTAGTCTGTAACACCCCGATATTTTGAAACGATAAATTCCGATATATTTAATAGAAATTACTAGTATTTCATATTAATTAGTAGCTTATGTTTTCAAATGGGGCTTGGACATGCATTGTGCAATTCTTAAACCTTCAAAAACCTTTCGGGCCCAAAAACTTTAAACTCTTCTTAATTTAAATTAACAAAAAAAAATTACTAAGAGGGAAGGCCGGCCATATGGGAGGTTTTTCATGGGATTTGAAACCCCCATGATTATTGAGAGAATAATTGCCCATTATTCTTTAATCAATTCATTTCCTATTCATTTCCTTAAACATTCTAATTGCCTAAAATCAATTATTCTAATTTCCTAAAACCTAGAATTCTCTCTTACTCACAATATTCCTAGAAATATCAAACTCTCAAACCCTAGCTAAGCCACACGCCATGTTGCTCTTCTACACTTGGATTTTGGTGTTTTCCATCTCAATTGTAAGTAATTCTATGTGTTTATCTTTTATTAAATTTTAAATATAATTACATAGAGTATGTAATGTTTGGTGTGGTATGAATTTTAGCATAATTTCTTCCATGACTTTGTAGTAGTATGGTTATTATTAAATATTGTCAATTGGTGGTGTTGGATGTTGTGTTGTGGAAATTGTCTTTGAAAAATAGCATGTTAAATTAAGTTGTTTAAGAATGTGTAAGATAATCATAATAATCATAAAAATAATAATAATAATGATAATGAAATATATGTTAAAGTAGATTTTTAAGGAGAAGTTTTATTGAAATATAAGAGGATGTCTTGGCTTGGCTTGAGATCTTAAAGTGAATACATGATTTGTTTAAGAATTTTATTAATTGTGGATTTTAAAAATGATTTTTTTATGTTTTCATGAATTTATGATTTGTATGATATAGATTTAATAGGAAGTGTAGAAATTGGAATGTATATGAATTTTGAACAAGAATTGATAAAATCCCGTAGGATTGGAAAATCATGAAAAATGGTGTTTTTGGAGCATTTTGGCTTTGAAATTAGGTTAAAAATATCTATACTATGTTCTAAATCATGAAAATTGATACCCGGGGGTTTTGATGCCTTTCGGACGCAACGGTGAAGTCGGATTTTTGTTTTGACAGTGTTATGACAGGTTTCTGGACAGATTTATATACTGTTCTTTTTAGTGTTTAATGTGTTCAGGGTTGTGGTATATGTCTCGTGATATGTGTATGTGCTTTATGTGTGATGGTAGTTGTTTGTATGAGATGTGGTTTGCCTTTAGAAAGATGTGAATGTGTTCTTATTTCCGAATACGGTTATACCTTGTAGGAAGCCGATTCGTGACCGGAAATTGATTAGGACCTTGTGCTTTGTTTGCTTGATCAAGGTACGTACACGTAGCATAGAATTTTAGTATATGTTACGTACCATATGATAATGGTAACAAAGGTAAAGTATGGGCATGTAATATGAATATTGATACGCTTCCGAATAATTTATTCTATTATAACATTTTAATAAGCAGAGGTAGTATGACCTCACTAACTTGAAAGTAGACGTAGTATGACGTCAATTGGTGGAATGAATTACTCGCGGCCTTTGGAGCCTATGAGCCACCACGGGGGTATGCATACTTAACCATAGACATCGAAGTATGACGTGTGTCTATGGTAGAGACTTGCTTAGGGGTTAGCTCCCCCTAATGTATTGTCTCGCCTATGGAGTTTGAAGTGGTACCAGCAGTATGGCTGGAATAGATACAGCAGTATGGCTGAAAAGATACAGCAGTATGGCTGACTAACTGAACAAGAAATTATTAAAGTTAATATCCTTAAATTTATCGTACTCGAATTAATTGAATTATGGCTTCTTGCTGACGTGTACTTTTTGGTCTTAACGATCCTGCGATGATGTCGTTTCCTCCTTGGATAATGACTAGCAGTAAGTTAATTGTAGGTATGGGGAGTGTGGATTATTCTGGGAGAAATAAATTGTTAGAATCAGTAGTTGTTATGAACTTAAATTTCATACTTTCAAATGTTTGGTTTTTATGAGGCGATAACGCTCTCAAGTTGTAATAAGTAGAACTACCCTTTCAAACTTATACGCTGCTTAGTCTGTATTTATGTCTGGTAGAATATAATAGCACTATTAGAACGCGGTCCGCAAGTTTTATTTCGTTATGTATCCGTTTTAACTACCTGTTTAATGCCCTGGTTTGACTCGAACTGAATTTGGTTCTTCAAAAAGTCTTTTTCTCTTTTAAAACGATACGAGTTAAACTACGGGATGTTACAGAGGGGGAGAAGGAGAGATTCTTGAGGAAGCTGTTGAGGAAAAGAGAGAGGAAGAAGTTGAGAAAGGAGAGGAAGTTTGTGAAAAAGAGAAGAAGAAGTTGGAGGAAGAAGAGAGATGGAAAGAAACCCAAGAGAGAAGGGCTTATGAGCGACTACATGCCCCACCGCTACCTTTCCCATATAGAGTGGTGGAGAAAGAATTGCAAGCCAAATTTCTTAAGTTTCTTGAGCATAGGAAGCGATTGGAAATGAATATTCCGTTCTTAAAGGCCATGGAGCAAATGCCTCAATATGCCAAGTACTTGAAGACTCTCTTGGGGAACAAAATGAGGCTACAAAGCGAGGTTGTGAATTTACCGGAGCCAGTTAGTGCCATCATCCAAGGCACTTGGGTCAAGAAAGAAAAGGCTCGAGGACCCTTTGTGCTCCCTGTCACTCTTGGGAACCAAAAACCCAAAGGAGCACTTGCCGATTTGGGGGCCTCGATTAGCCTAATGCCGATGAGTATTGCTAAGCATCTTGCCTTTGAGCTTAAGCCATCAAAGAAGTCAATCCAACTCGCCGACCGAAGCGTCAAAGTGCCCTGTGGGGAGTTTGAGGATCTCCCAATCCAAGTGGGGAGTGTTGTTGTCCCTTGCGATTTTGTTGTTCTTGATATGGTGGAAGACTCCTACATTCCCTTCATTCTTGGGAGAGATGCATTGAAGAGTTTGGGTGCCCTAATCGATTGAGAATCCGAGACCATCACTATAAGGGTAGCCCAAGAGCAAGCGGTATTTGGGTTTGCTAAGTCTTCAAAGGAGCCCATGGTCGAGCAACTTTTCTCTCTAGACATTGTGGATGGTTCTCATGGTGACAAAGTTGGAGGGCTTGATATTGTTGAAGCCCATATGCATGATGATGTGATGATTTCTTGTGATGAAGTGAGGAGATATGATGATGAGAAAAAGAAGAAGTTGGTTGATGTTGAGAAGGAGATGTTTGTTCTTGTACACTCCGAAAATGAAGATGAAGCCGATGGTATTAACAAGCGACCCCGCAAAAGGAAGCGGGTGAGAAAAAGAAAGAAAACTTTTTACAAAAAGAAGAAGATGGCTCCACCTAAGCTAAGGGGAGCCCCCCGTTTGAGTACCCATCCGGGTGGCCCCGGTTCTATATTGCTCACCTCCGCCACTGCCGCGAGGTGGAGAGTTTTGGGTCACCATGTACGAGGCGATGGTGATGCTAGGAGTGAGCCCACTCCTAGGTCAGGTATGGTTTCTTTCCCTAGCTTTTCATTTGTTGTTTGAGCTGGTGGTTAGCTGGGTCGAACTTAAAGACGTTAAACAAAAGTACTTGCGGGAGATAACCTGATGTTTGATGTTGTTTATATGATGTTTGTTTTGTTTTCTTTAGTTTCAATAATGCCTATCTTTCGTTCTTTTGGTTTTTCTTTCGCCTTCCCCATCGCCGAGACGACTCTTTAGTTACCTTTGGGGAGGATGCGCTTACGCTTTCAAAACCCCGAAAGATTTGCATTATTGTAACTATTGTTTAGCTTTTCTTTTAGTTCTTCGCATGTTTAGTTTGTTTAGTTTCTGTTTCATGTAGCTTGTATAGTTTCATGTTTAGGTTGTATGGTTAGTGTTTTTATCCTTGCTTTCAATAAATGGTTGAGTTATGAGCCTAGCATGCAAGCTTCTGTTGTGCACATTCATGTCCTTATGCAAACTCGTATTTCCTTAGCCTTGTGCATGTTTTGGGACCTAGAGTCTAACCTAATTTCCACATAGCTTGGGGGAATTGGGGTTTGCTTGGTTAGTGGCTTGGTTGACTACCTTTAGAGGCACATTTCGACTAGCCTGTGAGTATTGAGCCTTCTTGGACTCCTTGCGAGTTCCGTTCATTTTGTGTGCTAGTTAGAGGATCTAAGTATGGTGTCGGTTCTTCTCCAGCATAGTCGACTTTTCTTGAGATCAAGGATGATAACACGTTTGCTAGAATATTGCTACATAGCCAAATAGCCTACCTTGAACGTAATTGACATTAGGATAACCCAAGTTTTTGCCTTTTCCTTTTCTTTTGTAGCCACATTATTTAGCCTCCACATGAGCCAAATGTTCCCTCTTTTTACCTAGAGGATAGCTTTGTGATGGTGGGTTTGTTGTGTGCTACATTGATGAGTAGGTTTTTGGTTATGATATTATGGTTGTTGGTTTGTATGACTCTATTCATTCGTGTCCAGCTCTTATCGTTTCTCCCTTCATCCTCCAGTGCTTACATAGTGATTGTTTATACACATTCTTTGGTTGAGGAGACCTTTCTCTTGTTTGAGTGAGAAGGTCTATACTTCATTTCGGGAGATGAGCTTGGAAACACATGTTATTATGAGATTTCACATTTTTGATAGTGTTTGATGATAGAGATCATTTGTGATTATATGAGTTTATTGGGTTGTTGATGGTTGTTGGATATAATATTCGTTGATTTATCGTGAGATGTTTGTGGTAGTTTTATTTAGAGTCACTGCTATCCTCTACTTAGCTCCACATTCCCAAATGTATCCCACCTTAACCCTAAGCCAACATTACAACCCTATGCTAACCTGTTCGACTTGGTCCGATTAGTTTGCTATGTGCTGGAGTTAGATATGTCACAATCCCCATGATTTGCCCCTATTAGGTGTTGGATTCACGACTCATCTTTAGTCGGAATATTATGAGCGAAACACGAACCATGATCAAACACATAAGCGTCATTGCATATGTCTCACATCTTTTGAGAAATTACCCGGGGAGCGTAGACTTGTGACCTCTCTAGGTAGTGGGTGGCATAGCCTGTGATGTAGCTTACCCTAGTGATCTCAAGCTTGTGGAATTGGTCATTCTCTTTGGTATTGCGCTCTTTGAGACCATTGTACTTGCACACCTATGGCTAGGGAAGAGTTTTGCTCATGCACAGCTTGTATTGTTTTGATCTCCGCTCCCCATGTTTGTTTGCTTTCGATTTGTGGGTCTCCTTCTGAAAACCCTCACGAAACCTTACTCGTCCTCTTTGGGAGACCTTGAGGTTTAAAGGGCTTGTCGTACGTGCTAAGTGCGACCGTGATTCCTACGACTGTGATTTTTAGGTCTTATTGCTTTGGTAGTTTTGTTTTGTTTTGTTTTTGAAGTTAGTTTGTTTTTGGGTAGCCCCGTGCTTTCATGTTGCTCCTACCTAGTCTCTTTGCTAGGGACTAACAAAGGTTTAGCTTGGGGGAGTTGATGTGCTTGATTTAGAGCACATTTATATCCCTACTTTGGTGTCAAGTCTCGTTGTTTTACATTGGGTTTGTGCGTTTTACACTCGATTTTACCTTGTTCTTGTCTCCATGGTTTTTAGAAGTTATTTTAGGTGTTTTCAGGAGATTTCGAGGTAAAACAGATCGAGTTCGAGGCTTAGACATTAAAGTCGAAGATAAGACGCATGTTTCGAGGCACTCCCGGGCATATCAAGTCATTACCGAGCATCTCGCAAAGCCCCAAGACCTTCCGACACTTCAAAGAACCATTGCAAAGGAGGATATGGGTTGCTCGACAAGGATTCGGGCCAATCTAGGTCCCCTTCGGTCGAATGGGGTGCTGAAACATCAATGAAACACACTTGAAGCTTTTGGAAATGGCGAATTAAGCCCTGATTCGGGCGAATCTGCTGGCATTCGAACGAATGCCCTGTTCCATTCAGGCGAATGGTTCACACTCCCAATTGCCTCAAGTTCAACACATTCTGGAAACCCCGAATGAGCCCATTCGGGCGAATGGAGGGAGATTCGAGCGAATGGTGGTTGTATTCGGGCGAATGGATTGTTTTCTTCGCTAGTTTAAAACACGTGTATTTTTTTAGGGCTTTTGTTCCCACTTTGTGTAGCCTATATAAAGGCACTCTTATGAACTAAACCCTATGCCTTGATGGTTAGAAACCCTCTCTACCATTAAGAACATCATTTATGCTTTTCTTTCAATTCCTTGCCCTAGATTAGAGTTTTATTGCTTTCCTTTAGATTCCAAGCATTGTAGTTTCAATTCGTTTCATTCAACCACTTTGGTTTATGTAAGTTTATCTTTCTTTATCTCTTTATTGCTTTGTTTATCTTTAATTTATGCCTTTTGATGTTTTAATCTTCATAGTTTTTATTCTTGCTTTGTTTCTTGTTCATTTACATTCAAATCTTATTCTTACTTTGATTATTGCTTTCTAGTGTAGTTGAATGTTAGATTTCTTGCCTTGCCTTTGATTATTGTTGATTTCTCTCTTGCCCTAATGTTCATTTCCATGTTCTTTTCCTTGTTCTTAGTTGTAGTTAGTCTCAATATGCTAGAGTAGTTTTCTTAGGGGTTTTGGTTTGGTGAAACCCTTGGTTTGGTGAATGTTGTTCATGTGCTAGATTAGGTTTGAGGTTGTTGTGGTTTGTTTGATTGATATTCGATTATGGGTCGTTCGCATGACTATAGGTCATCAACTTCCTCTCGCTATCTTGAGTGTCTCGATTGAGCCACGCTCAATCTCCTTTGACCTAGCTATGTATGAGAACATTGTATTGACCTAGGGTGGATCCTTACCATCCCCGTTTGTCTCTTATTGTTATCTTAGTCTTGTTTATCGCTTTCTTAGTATAGTTCAAACACCCTCCTCCATTTACAGCAATTACATTCTCTACACCTAGCACCTAATCTTGCTTGCCCTTGTCTTTGTGGTTCGATCCCCAACTTACCTCTATACTCTTTATAGTTGTATTTAGGGTGTTATAAATGTGTTTGATTAGCTTGTGTTTCTAGCGTTAAACAACGCGTTACAAACCGGTTATCAACAACCCTTCCTCGAAGGTGGGTTCTTTCTTCATACTGATGCACTGTTACAATCGGGGTGTTCTTTCTTTTGGTGTATGTACTTGTCTTGGTTTTGGTGCAATGGTATGGTCTGATCCGATCTGATCTGATCTGATTTGATTTCATCTTATCTGATCTGATCTGATTCCAATAAGAATAATTACTAAGTCAAAACAAATAAGTTAAAGATAACACCATCTTAATAGCAAATAATTCTTCTTCACATGGTGAGATTTTATAAATAAAAATATTCCTACAACATTCAAATGAACAAATAAGATCCACATGTCATGCATTGATCTGTTGACATTTTTTTCTTTTCATCATAAATATTCTTTTGATTATTTTACAAAATTGACAAATTATTTCGAAAAAATAAATTTACCAAAAATCTAGAAATATTTTTCTCTACAAATAGAGATCCATTATGTAATATTTATTTAGATAAAAATTTTAGTTTTTTTAACTAGGGTAAGTGAGAAAAGAGGTGAGATTTAATTGTATTGTTTGCCATTAAGAGAATTTTTTTCATTTGTTTATGTAGTTGATGTAGAGGATAGAAAAATGAGAAAAGAGAGTGGTGAGATTTTTATTTGTGTTTATGGATAATCATGCTCTATAGGGGTGTAAGTAATTTGGTGAAAAAACCGAACAGCGAACCAAACCAAATCGAATAAGTAATTTGGTTTGACTATATTTTAAATTTGGTTTGGTTTGGACTGAATTTTAATTATAATTCGGTGTTCGGTTTGGACTTGGTTTAGGGTCCAACAAAACCAAAAAACCGAACAAATCGAAATGTTAACGGCATGTTATATCTTCTATTTGATTTGTTTGAATTTTTGCCCTTATTTTTAGATTTTTGTTAAATGTTTTTTACTTGTTCAAATTAAAAACCCTAAAATTCATAATATTTATTTTGGAGCTTTAGAAAGAATAAGTTTGAAATGATACATGCAAATTTGACTTTCAGTGCAAAAGATACAAATCGGTGCAATTTGGTCTATTCGGTTCATTTTGGATTTGTATTTTAAAATTCGGTTCAGTTCAATTTGAATTATAATTATTATGATTTGAATTTAGACTGAAAATATTAAAACCGAATTTTATTCGGTTTAATTTGAATTTGCATTGAATCAAAACCAAAAACCAAACTTTCACCATTAATGCTCTAACTGTTAATCCCAATTCAATTTCAAATCAATTTTCACAATCGTTTGTCTTTTTGTCTTCATTCATACCCCTCCTTTCTATAATTGTCTTCTCCCTAAATTTAATTTAATTATTTTCAAGTTGAACCATGTCATTTGATTCCAAGTTTCAACATTAGATTTTTCTTGAATATAAATTGAGTTAATTTTAATGGCAACAAACAACTTCTTCTCCCAATGCCTAAATCATGTATTCAGTAGGTCTTATGGGAGACCGTCTATTGTATAGACGGATATCACAAAGCCCAGCCCAACCACAAAATGGGTATTTTAATTTTTGGAGAAAAGGGAAAAAGAAAAAAAAAAAAAAAATTCCAATAACCGCCAGCAGCCAGTTTTGGGAAACCAAATGGTTATCCCCTTCCCCATACACTCTTAACTGCTTCTTCTTTGAAAATTTACTCCAAAATTAACGGACCCCAAAATTGTGTTGAATACCAAAAGACATTCCCTCTTCCTTCCAAAACAACAAAACTGAAGACAAAAACTCCATTAGAATAGCAAAACTAAAGAGCAAAATCTGCAACAACAATGGAAGATATAATTTCTGAATTCGATCAAACATTTTCAAAGGATATGGCGCATGGTATGTAACTGACATTATTAATATTGAGCGTGAATTGTTTGGTATCTCGCATATGTTCATTTGGAAATTTAATTCTGGTTTTTTTTTTCTTCTCCAAGCTTCATCAATGGCTTCAATGGCGGATGAGAATTTACAAAATGAAATGGAAGACGAAGGTATTAATGACGAATACTAATTGTTTTTTTTCTTCAAGCTTCTTCCAAGCTTCAATGGTAGATGAGAATATTTGTTTTGATTGAAGAATACTGTGAAACTGGATGAATAGAATTTCCAATTGTTTTTATTGTAGTTTATTTAATTATTACTTTTTTTTTGTGTATTTCAGTTCATGGAGATGGAGATGATGCCTACGACCTTAACAATGCTATATGCCTCTACGAAGGTGTGTTTGGGAATTTAATGGTTTTAATGGTATATTTTTGGTGCTCTAATGAAGATGACAGCTACGATATAATTGTTCATGTTTATGTTTGGTGCTATAATGATGTGTATTTGGAGATATAACTGTCTATGTTTGGGGTTTTAATGGTATATTTTTGGTGCTCTAATGAAGATGACAGCTACGATATAATTGTTCATGTTTATGTTTGGTGCTATAATGATGTGTATTTGGAGATATAACTGTCTATGTTTGGGGTTTTAATGGTATATTTTTGGTGCTGTAATTATGATGACAGCTACGATATAATTATGTTTGGGGTTTATGTTTGGGGTTTTAATGTTATATGTTTGTTGCTGTAATTATGATGACAGCTACGATATAATTGTTCATGTTTATGTTTTGTGCTATAATGATGTGTATTTGGAGCTATAACTATCTATGTATGGGGTTTTAATGGTATATGTTTGGTGCTCTAATGATGATAACAACGACCACATAATGGTTTATGTTTATGTTTGGGGCTATAATAAATTGTGTTTGGGGGGTTTAATGGTTTATGTTTTGTGATATGTTTGTTATTTTTTGGGACCATAATATTTGTGTTTTGGGGCTATATGAGTATATGTTTGGGGGTATAATGGTATATGAGTATATGTTTGGGGGTATATGTTTGGGGGTTTAATGGTATATGTTTGGGATTATAATGACTGTGTTTTGGGGGTTTAATGGTATATGTTTGGTGTTATAATGGATTGTGTTTGAGTCAATAATTTTTATATTTGAATATTTGCATAGATGATTGTAATGAAGTAATTGAGGCTTCTGAAGCAAATAAGCAGAAATGTGCTACTGATTTATCAAACGTAGACATATTTAGTTCACTTGAAGGCATTACTGCCAAAACAATAGAAGAACTAGAGCAGCTTTACACATCACATGCACAAGTGACGGGTTTCGGAATTAAAAAGTACACCCAAAGAACAACAAAAGATGTAGTAGTAGAGAGGTATTACGTGTGTTCGTGTCAAGGCAAAAAAAACGAGGTCCGTTCAAATGAAACCCCAGCGGAACACCAAAAATCGAAAAAGATTAAACTCACGCCAACGACAAGATACGATTGTAAAGCACGGATACGGATAAAATTAGATCATGGTAGTGGATTATATTATATTAAGCAGCACATCATCTTACACACACATGAATTAACAAGAGTTGAATGGCAACACCTTCATCGTTCTGAAAGGCAAGTATCAGTTGCTGAGAAGATTGATACCATAAAATCATTTGAAGAGGCAAGCATCAGACCAACCGCTGCTTATAGATATTTGGCTCAGGATGCAGGAGGGGATGAGTATGTTGGGCATACGCTACTAGACCATATAAACTATGTCAATAGGTAGACCCATTCATGCTTGAAATTTATACTTTGGAATTATATTATTAACAATTTGGAAATTTAATACTCATGTTTGGTTATCTTTTGTTGACAGGTTAAGGATGAAAACAATAGAAGGGGGGATGCTCAAACGGTGATTGATAAGTTAATAGAAGAATCTGAAAAGGATCCAGAATTTTATTATCGTG
Organism: Amaranthus cruentus; assembly: GCA_019425755.1. NCBI lineage: Eukaryota > Viridiplantae > Streptophyta > Magnoliopsida > Caryophyllales > Amaranthaceae > Amaranthus > Amaranthus cruentus. The sequence goes on from CM033455.1 coordinate 9,820,071, forward strand.
TTAAGTTGAATGAACAAGGACAACTTATAGCTTTATTCTGGAGTGATAGTATGATGAGAGAAGACTACAACATTTATGGAGATGTGGTAATTTTTGATACAACCTACCGTACCAACCGGTATAATCTTATTTGTGGCCCAATAGTTGGGATTAATAATCATTGGAAAACAGTTATGTTTGGTTGTGCATTTATCGCCGACGAAAAGGTTGACTCATTTGAGTGGGTTCTTCGTCAATTAAGAAAGGCTATGATTAACAAACCCCCAAAATCAATCTTCACCGATCAAGACTTTGCAATGTCAAGAGCAATTGAGAATGTATGTGCTATTTGTTATTAAAATGTAGTATATTTGTTAAAAAGATTATGTTTGGGTCTATAATGTTTGTGTTTTGGGGCTATAAGGGTATGTGTTTGGAGTTTAAATGGTATATGTTTGGAGGTTTAATGGTATTTGTTTGGTAATTTAATGTGAAAAATTCGAATATTTGTTTTGCAGGTTTTTCCAGAATCAAAGCATAGTATCTGTGCACATATTGAAAAGCGGTCTCCACGATTTGGATGCGTTAAAAGTGAATCAGGCTTCAAAGAAGCATTTCATAAATGCTTGATGGGTTGCAACTCGGAGGACGAGTTTAATGAATGCTGGGATAATATGGTCACGACCTATAAAATGAAGGAAAACGAAGAGTTTTATCAATGGTTTGATCGTTTATACCAAATAAGACACAAGTGGTGCACAGGACTAAGTAAAGACTTCTTCTCTGCCGGTATTTTATCGTCACAAAGGAGTGAATCGACCAATAACACTATTGGATTTCAAGCAACTAAGAACACTAGTTTGGCTAATTATAAGATTTTTCAAAACACGGTGGAGCGATGGCGGAAAAAATTGAGGCGGAATTTTATTGTTCATTACCACCACATCAAGTCTTACGCATTGCGGGTTACTAAAAACATGCGTGAAGTTTACACTACAACCTTGTTTAGAGATTTGAGGAGGAATTCAAGCTAGCTATATCGTGTCTATTGGCCGAACAAAACAAGAAAATGGATTAAAAATATATAGGTAGGACTCTGAGTTTTGCATCTTTGGTATTATAAATGTTAAGTTAGGTATTATAAGTGTCACTTTTGGTGTTATAATAAGTCCTTTTGTATCGTTTGTTGTTTAGGGTATGCTAGAAGATTCAAAGGAGCGTGCACAAAGCATTGTTTACATGATTCATCAAGAAGCGTTAATGTTAAATGCCGTGTAAAAGCTTTGAGGCATGTGGCGGTTGTGTTGTCATTGTTTACGCATACTTCATAATCACTCCATAGATAAAATACTAGGAAAAGTACATCCTCATCTCGATGGACAAAGGGGCCAAAAAGTGTGTGGGAGAAGATGTTCAACAACGAAGATCCTAGTAGTCAAAACAATGATAAGCAACAAAGGTTATTATCTCTTCAATGGAGGCACAATGTTATGCGGAAAATGTATAATATGATTTTGAGAGCACAAAACAACAACGATGCTAGAAGGTTGGTTGATGAAATGTGTAACAAAACATATGAAGAAGTACAAAAGTTGTTAGATAAGTCACTTCAAGAAAGCAGATGCTTAATAGTGTATCGGGCTAGGAGTCTTGGTATTAGACCCAGAAAAATCGGTTACTAAGGGCAAGAAAGAGGATCAGGGCCATTTGAAAAAAGAAAGAGCTCGACCCAAAAGGACTTCGGAACTGCAACACCCAAAATACATATAATATAGATAATGTAGTTGATGTTTTATATTATGGATTTTGATGTTTTGTAGTATGGATTTATAAATTACTCCTAAAACTTAATGAGTATAACTCCAAAACTTAGAAATTTTAATTCAAACAGTCTTACAAAACGTAGACATTATATCGCCAAAAATTAGACATTATACGCCCAAACTTAGCCATTATAACTCCAAAACTTAGACATTATAACTCCAAAACTTAGCCTTTATAACTCCAAAACTTATACAGTATAAATCCTAAACTTAGACACAATAACTCCAAAACTTAGCCATTACAACTACAAAACTTAGACATTACAACTACAAAACTTAGACATTATAACTCCAAAACTTAGACATTATAACTCCAAAAATAAGTCATTATAACTCCAAAATTCTTTCCTTATAGATCAAGAACTTGTTCATTATATCTGCAAAACTTATACATTATAACTCCAAAACTTATTCATTATAACTCCAAAACTTTGACATTATACCTCCAAAACTTAGATATTATAACTCCAAAAAAAAGTCTGTAATACTCCAAAAATTAAGTCATACTAAAAACTGTAAAAATAAGTCATTAAAGCTCCAAAATTAGTTCATTGTAACTACAAATCTTGGTCAATATATCTCCAAAACATAAATATAAAGCAAATATGTCTAATTACAATTTTTAAAACATGTACAATTTCAAAATTATGTTCTGAATCATAAAAACTAAATGTCTTCAAATTGTCTTCTTCCTTTGCCTTGTCTTCAAGCATAAAAACAGAAAATTGTCCTCAAGAATTAGCATAAAAACATTTCTAACATTTACAAGTTCAAATATGTTCATTACAACAAAAAATTTTCAAATCAAATTGTCTTCTTTTTTGGGGCATTTTTCCTCTGCCTTTTAGCAGCTACTTGGGCAGGTTTTTGGCATGCTCTCGTGCGCTTCTTAGGAGTAACAACTTTTAGAGGATCGGGAGTCCTAGCGCCCAAAATTTCCGGTAGTCTTTGGGGTTTTTCTTTAGCAAACTGCTTGGACAAATCTACCAATTTATCGCGGTCCATGTTTAGGTCGCTTAGTAAGATCCTCGTCAAAATGGTAGCCCGATATAGCCTCCGATCAGCAAGCTACAAACATACATCACATATTATATACATCACATTTATATATTGGATAAAAGGCACAAATTAAAAATGCAGGTAAAAAAAATCAAATGAAGAACCATTATAGAGACCTCAAATAGCGGATTGATGTCCATCGATCCTTGATATTGCTCCATGAAATATGCTAGGTATAGACCGCAATCCAAGGAATCGTCATTGACTGTCCAACCAAACTTCATCTCTTTAACAGGAAAAGAGACGCAGTCGGCTGCTTCTTCATGCCCCATGACATCGGCGAAGTCAGTGAAGACATCGCGCTATAGTTACGATTCATAAAAACAACCGGTTAAAACAGTCTTCAACAATAGTTAAAACAGTCTTCAAAATAATGACATGATATTGAAAGCATTAAACATACCACTCCGCTTGCAACTTTATAGGCTTGTTCTCCGTTAGGACGCTCAATATTGTCAAAATAGCAAATTGTTTTGCTAATCAAATCAATTACGATAAGCATATAGTGATTGGCGCAATTATACGGAATGAAGAACTAGAAAATGAAAATACCAATCAAACCAAAACATGTGTTAGTGACAGAAGAAGGGCAAATAAACTTCAAACACATACATTATAATATATAGGTGGTCTTATCTTATCCCCAAACATATACATTATAGTCCCAAACAAAAATCATTATATCACCAAAAACAAACCATTATACCACCAAAAAACAGACGTTATAGTCCCAAAAAGATAACATTATATACCCAAACACAAAATTACAGCCACAATCAATCAAAACCCGTATATTTTATGGCACCAAACATAAACCATTATACCCCCCAAACACATACCTTACAGCCCCTAACATAGACATTTTAGTCCCAAACACAAAACATAAAACATTAACGCACCAAACATCAAACCATTATACCCCCCAAACACAGACATTATAGTCCCAAAAACATAATATTATAGATCCAAACACGTAAATTACAGCCCCAAAAAATTACAACCAGTATATTTTGTGACAAAAGAAGGGCACATACCATGTTACATCGTTTCAAATCCGTTATGCAAAAATTATCAACCCAGACCTTCCAAGCTCCTATTACATCTCCCTTCTTTTCCTCTTGGGAGGTGTACTTGTTGTTGCCGTTGATCAGTAAGTTCAACCAATGCTGAATCAAATAATGTATTTACGAACATAAGTCAACTACTCCAAACATTATAATAACAAATAAACTTGTACATATATTCAAATAAAATGTATATCACCATAAAACAAGTGGGGAAAAAAACATAAGTCACTTACACAATGGTTTGACCCAAATATGTAAACACGAACCCGCTTTCTTGGGTTAGCAGCCACTTGATTTGTCTCAACGGCATTCAGATACATTGCCCAACAATCAAGGATTGTTGTGGCAATCTCTACTATTAAACATAGTTAATACATCCCTCCGGTCCATAAATATCAACGACTTGTATGTGCACAAAATCTCCCTAATCATTTCAAAGAACTATTAGTATATTGCATTTTTTTATGAATAAGGAACTTTGTAAGTGTAAAGTGTTGATAATCACAAAAATCATTATAGCACCAAAAACAAACCATTATAACACCAAAAAACAGACGTTATAGTCCCAAATAGATAACATTATATACCCAAACAAAAAATTACAGCCACAATTAATCAAAACCAATATATTTTACAGCACCAAACATATACGATTATAGCACCAAACAAATACATTACAGCACCAAACATATACCATTATAGCCCCTAACATATACAATATAGTCCCAAACAAAAATCAGTATAGCACCAAAAACAAACCATTATACCACACAAAAACAGACGTTATAGTCCCAAAAAGATAACATTATATACCCAAATACAAAATTACAGCCACACCAAACATATACCATTATAGCCCCTAACATAGACATTATAGTCCCAAACACAACACATAGTGCATTGCATTTTTTTATGAATAAAGAACTTTGTAAGTGTAAAGTGTTAGATAATCACATACGCCGGATCCATGGTCTCTTTGGTCATGGCGTAATCAAGGACCTTCATCTCTAACCCCTTCAACGACCTCAAGTACTTGAGATTCATTGAAACAAAAGCCGATGCAGGAAAAAAATCAGCGATAGACTTCCCTAAATCCAAACTACACAACTCCTTGGATGGGGATGGGGTTTAACAACAAGCTTGTTAAGGGTGAGAGTGGATGTTGTTGCCCTAGAAGGAGGACTGCGTTCTTGAGGAGCAGCAGTTGGGCTTGGAGGGAGTGGCATGTCAGCGGTTGGGCTCGGAGGGGGTGTAATGTGAGGACTTGAATGGCGTGGTTGTGCACTTGCCTTGTTCTTATTGATCATCTTAGCACAAAATGCGTCAATGTGGGCCAACCATTCCGCATTACCCCAAATTTGCTGGGTCTCCGAGATTACCTCTTCAGTTGACACCTCATCGGTGCCCTTAGATTTTCGTAACCTATACGCAGCCACTCTTTCGCAGTAAGTGTGCGTTATGACATCCAGGTCCCTCCTAAAAATTGCCGGGGCCATCTCCAAATCCTAAATACATAAAAGAAGCCAAATATATATCAATATAACACAACACACTATAATACCAAAATTATTCAACTACAGCACCAAATATACATTAGTATAATACCAAAATTATTCAACAATCGCACCAAATATGTATTTGTATAATACCAAAATATTATATTGTAAAATACAAAATAGCCCCTAACATATACAATATAGTCCCAAACAAAAATCAGTATAGCACCAAAAACAAACCATTATACCAAAAATTCAAACATATACCATTATATCACCAAACAAAGTATATGGAATGTCATTACAGCACCAAACATAAACCATTATACCCACCAAACACATACATTACAGCACCAAACATATACAAATATTATATACATACATATACCCCCCAAACAAAGTATATGTAAAATACACAATTAATCAAAACCAGTATATTTTACAGCACCAAACATATACGATTATAGCACCAAATATGTATTTGTATAATACCAGAATATTATATTGTAAAATACAGAATATAAGATAATGAACTTACATCGTAATTTTTGTTGGCCATCTCCATGTCCGTCTCCCATCGATGATCAAAGGTATAAGTGAACGACCTATCGTCAGCTCGACTTGAATCCTTACAAGTTTCCTTGTCATCCGACAAGTTAGCAGCTTCCTCCTTTTCATTGCCCTCGTCATCCTTTTCATCATCGTCCTCTTCAACACATCTCCATGTCCGTCTCCCATCGATGATCAAATATTTGGTGGTCAGACGGAAACCGGACATAAAATTCCCTTTCCAAAACCAATGACCTCTCTTGGTCAAAGCGAAGCTTAATAACGTCATCTGCCATATGCCTTATTAAAGGCAAGGGAGTCGCGCGGATTCCCTTGGTGAGGCGGTAACAATAGAAACAAAACGCGGCAACCTGACCATTCAAATACTTGATGCGTTGACGACGTCACAAATGATCTAATCGTATGAACACCATCACGTATGAATGAAAGATGTCATTGATGCAGGAAAACAGACAACTTCAATGCGAAATCGGGGTAGGGGTGAGAAAAGAGCTAGACATACGAACAAACATCTTTTGAAGTCGTCCCCTAAGGGATAACAACCCATCTTCTCAAGTAGGTCCTTAGCGGTGACCCTTCGCAAACTGTGGAATCCCAATCCGAGCCATTCACCAACCTCGTTTTCGCTCTTTTGAGCGGGAGACCACGCTTGGATGGGTTACAAAGGCAGACAAAATATACGGTACATCAGGTAATGATGTACGATGGATTTGGTTTGGTAACTCGAATCACGCAAAGCGAGGGTCAAAATCGCGTACGGAAATGGACAATGCGGTGGGAATTTGAATGGACTCATCTTCAACAGGGGCCCAAACCCAATCGCATACACGTCCTCGACTTGACGCTTTGTCAAGTGTATGCGTTCTTTTTCCAGCATCAAGAACAGATGGGGTTTGCAGTTGGTGTAGATGTTTTTATTTACACTGTTAAGAAAACAATACATTATTCAAATTATAGATCCAAACACAATACCAAACCAGCACATAATAACACCAAAACAATACATTATTCAAATTATAGATCAAAAAGATATAAAAATGCAAAAACATAGCACATAATACCAAACCAGCAGCTTTACAGACCACAAAAAATATAATTCCAAATATCACTTATAAAACCAAACAAATAACACCAATTGTATAGAATACCAACATGGTTACATATCAAAATTACTATAATAGCACATATAACAACACAACTATTAAAGTATAGCACCAAAAATATGCATTTATGTTTCCAAAAACATGCCTTTATGATTCCAAAACTATTCAACTAGGACACCAACTGTACAATATAGTATTCAAAAATGTCTATCTTCATCAAATTAAAATATAACAATATATAACACCAAATCTATGTATTTATGATTCCAAAAGTACTCATTTATGATTCCAAGTATATGTAAATTCAGATTAAAAATGGACTTACATTCCACCCTCCGTCTCTATTTTTACCAACGATGGTTGTGGCCTAGGAGCCCGCTGTTTTTGCTTAGCAGCACCTCCTTTGTTGGATGTGGACATTTTCAAGACCTGTTTCAAAAATAATATTTGAAAACATTCACTATTTCGACAAATTTAAAGAACAAAAAATCTATAAAAAAAAAATCTAGCAATCACAATCAAAAAACCGAAACCCATTAATCATTATAACCACTGAATTTCGAAACCACTGAATTTAAATAACAAAAAACCACTGAATTTCGAAACAACCCACCATAACCACTGAGCTTCAAACTATATACAATATACAAAATTTAGTCACCATAACCACTGAACTTCAAACTATATACAAAAAACTCAGAAAAAACCAAATGGAAATCTAGCAATAAATCTATAAATAAAAAATCTCAGAAACCGAAACATTTCAAGAAAAATCAAACCAAAAAAATCTATTTAGTCACCATAACCATTTCGTCACCATCTCAGAAAAACCAAAAAAATCTCAGAAAAACAAGTTAAAATGTCGAAAATCATACCTAGAATTGAAGATCTGGAACAATATAAATGTTGAGGAAGAAACCGAAACCACAAGGTATAATAAACCGAAAATCGAAAGCGGAATTCAAGGAAAATCGATATGAAAATCTCAGAAAAACCAAATGGAAATCTCAGAATACATAGAAAAGAACTCTCAGAAATGGAAATCTAAGAAAATCGAAATGGAAACCAAATGGTTGAGGGAGATGGCGCGAGGTTCAGTGTATTGGAAATCTCAGAATAATGAATGAAGAAGGAGAGGTTGAGTGTATTGGAGTAAGAGTGTAACTGTTGGGAAACCAGCAATATGATTACACTGGCGCGTTATTCAAAGAAATAACTTCTTTTAATTTTTTTTTTTTATTTGAAAACCCCTGATTTCCTATTAATAGAATATGGGCCGGCCCATTTTAGTCCGTCTATCCTATAGACGGACTTCCCTGAGAATTTGTGATTCAAGTAATTCAATTCCTAAAAATTTGACAAAATTCAACAGTGGCTGAGTGTTTAGCGTCCTGGCGGTTGCCGATTGGGTATTTGTTCTCCGATTCTCGCTGATCGAGTACCGTTCTGGTGCAAATTGTGTGTAGTATCAATTGCCGGTTGGTATTGTGGTTCTACTGATTTATATTTTAATATTTTTAATTTTGATGTTTAATTTTATTTATTTTTTTTATTAATTTTGTTTTTAAGGAATATAGATTTTGATTTTAGTGCATTGATGTAATTGTATTTTTTGTTTAGTTTTACAAGATAGTGCCGTGCGATGCATGACTTTATTAAATTTACTGACATATCATTTAAGAAATTAAAATTTTAAAAAATAAATTTTACATTAGTTATATCTCTTTTCGTTTTGAATAGTTCTATACATTACATACCTTGTTTGATTTGTATCATACTTTGCATTGTGCGTAGATGATTGTGAAAATTTAGTTATAGATTTAACATAAATATTTATGTAAAATTATTTTATAAAATAAAAATAAATTGTTTGTCATAAAATATATAAGTGACTTGCATAAAGGTAACCACAACCTAAATCATATTAGACTTATGCATTGCATTTAAGTAACCAATTTCATTCGTATAAATAAAAAATTCCTCATAGAATTATATTATCTTTTAACCAACTTAAAATATCCAATACACTTGAATAATACTTATTTAATAAATAAAATTGATAAGATTTTATAAATAATTGAAAAAATTGAAATTAAATTTATAGCTCTCTTATACATTAAATGATGCTACTTACAAAGTATAACATCAATATGAATAACATTATTATAGTCATAGTTTTTTTTCGGAAATTAGGAATATGTAAATAAAAGGAATAACCCCTGAAACTTGAAAGACCCAAAATCGCCGGCATAAAAAACCCAGGGAGGGGAAAAAGCCATTGGAAGAGGGGAACAAGAGACAGACCACTCGAAACAGCATAGGAGTGGAATATGCGAGACCACAGAGACATCTAATCACCTTACACACCCGATCGAATAATACTGTAGTTAGAAACCAATTAAGTCAAATATATTAATTAATGATGATGTCATCATTGAGTTTTGTTTCTGCTAAGAAACGGTCGAATTTATAAAAAAGATTTTAAGTAGGGAGTACCTTCAAATTAAGCGAAATGAGATAATCTGACCGCCGCGAGTGGTGTACCTGCAACCACAAAGAAGACTAAACTGGGGGCTGATGTCCCGGGAAGCCCTCCGATGCTGAAGTCAGACCGGGAATCATAGATGTAATAAGTGTAAGTTTTTGTATAAGAGTAGAATTGTGTATCTTCTTCATGTAGATAAATGAAGTATTTATAGAAATATTGTGGAGGTAGTTACCTCATTCATAGTAATTCATGATGATCATGCTTGTGTAGATGGAAGTAGCGGGTAGTTACATTAGGAGTAATGGGTAGTTATTGGAAGAGGAAGTTTAGGCGTTGACTTATATATTGACTTTGACCTTTGACTAGGGGTATTTTCGATAATGCAAGTATACGAGATATATGACCCGTAACATTGGCCCCACGCATATAGAGGGAGAGATGACGGCCAATTAGAGTAAACGATCTTGATCTATATGCGGAAGGAAATATTAGTCATACAAAGAAAATATCTCGGATGTTTCAACATTTGGATGTCTCGGAATTTGTGAGATCAGATGTCTCGGACATATGATAAAATTTTAGCTTGAATTTGGCCCAAACGCTTTGTAGGGTCAAGGAGGGGGTCCGACTTATAGAAGTCCCGGACCTAAAGAGTATACATAGGTATACTTAGTCAGATTTGGCCCAAACACTTTGTAGGGTCAAGGAGGGGGTCCGACTTATAGAAGTCTCGGACCTAAAGAGTATACATAGGTATACTTAGTCAGATTTGTCCCCAACGCTTTGTAGGGTCAATAGGAGGTCTGACTTAAACAAGTCTCGGACCTTGAATCAAGACTTGGCTTGATTTTGCTTTCTTCACAATTTGGCTATCTTCTTATGGCCGAAATTTCTGCGCTTTGTCTCGTATAATCTCGATATGGGATCATATAACCAATAATATCAGCCCCACGCATAAAGGGTGATAAAGGATAGAGTTTAACGAGGGAGGATATCGACTTTTATGCGGAAAATAAACATACCTCGATGAGTCCAGGCTTGGTTGAAGCCCCATGAATAATCAATACTTGGCCTTTGGGCTATTTTTGGTGATTTGGCCTTGGAGCCTAATATGATGATTGGGCTTTTGAGCCTTATATGATGATTAGGCGTTTGAGCCTGATATGATGATTCGACATTCGAGCCTGATATTATAATTCGGCATTTGAGCCTAATATCATGATATGTCCCAGTAGTCAATCACCTAGGACTTAGATAAGGAGTCATACTAGATCAATCCTTCGACAACATTGATGAATATTCGGATCAGATGTAAGTCCGCATTTAATGAATATGGATAGGACATAGGTCTGCATTGATGAATATGGATCGGACATAGGTCCGCATAATTAATAAGTGATCGAGTTATCAAGCTACGTGATACTCGCTATGATTATTTTGACAAATAACGCCCAAAATCACTCGTTTTGGGGCTAGACAAGAGTCCGAGTTATCAAGCTAGGTGACACTCGCAAGGATCCCACTTTCAAACAAGGTGAAAGTTTGATAATTAAGATGAATACTGAGAAAATATCGCCCAAAATCAATTATTTTGGGACTTAAATAATAAAATGACTTTCAAACTAAGTGAAAGCTTATATGATTCCATAACATGACAAATAAAGTCAACGTTTCGAGACTTAACCTGACAAATAAAGTCAACGTTTCGAGACTTATAATAGTAATGACTTTCATTCTAGGCTTGAATTTGGTTTGGAAACGTTCTACGAATCTAATAACCCTTTAGAAGGTACATCAAACTGACCTTCAACATTAACAAAGAACGGCCAGAATAGAAGACATTAGAACAACTCGATCATCACCGTTCTTTTATTATAAACAATTGTTGAATACAAATTCCTCAATTTTAATACTAAACAAACATCCCTGATTATATATGATCGTATCCGATCACATTATTTGTAACTAAATAGCTACCAAATATTTTAATTAAAAAATCTCAATCAACTTTTTAGTTTGCTATTTCATTCCAATCACCTCAAAAACCTGATTTCATTCAAATATGGAACCAAACAATTAGGGTCTAGAAATATTGACTCCATTGGATATGCACAATCGTCTTACAAGAACAACACAGGTTCTACAAAAAACCTGATTTCACAACGAATTATCAGGGAGTTGAAAAATCAATCATTATGAGCCCTCTTATCCCCAATAATATCTTCAGAACATGAATCACAATTTACATTCGAATACGAAACCCGTGAACCCAAAGCACCATCCCTAACCAAACGAAACATCGACGGTTTCTTGCTAATGATTTCCAATTTCCTCATAAAATGACTCATCATTTTCCAAAACATTGTTCTTTAATTGAACAATTTCCTACACGGCTGCACTCTGACCGATCCGAAAATTGAGAAGGAAAGACGAAGAACGGGTAGGCCGAACGCCAAGAGATCAAATGGAAATTCGGAAATTAGGATAAATACATGTGATCCATAAAAGTATAACCGAAAATTATTTGTTCTTCCAATAGTACATGTGGGTCTGCCATTTTTATGGTAAAGGAGAGTTTTTAGAGAAAAGTTATTGGTAATTTTTGACATTTTTTGGTATTCAGAAGGAGAATATAGGAGGAGAAAGCCATTGACATGAACAATTCACAAGCTTTGATTAATAAACTGGATTTAGCAGAATAGAAGATCTTTAATTGTTTGATCAAATCTTTACCAAATTTTGAGAAAAACATGATTTGGGTTGATTTGGTTGACTCCACCGATAAATGCGAAATTTGGTAGTAACTGGCGGGCCCGGTCATAGTAAACTAGTAATTGGCCTTGGGCTTATTCATGTCGAAGGTAGATTATTTTCTTTTGTTGGGGGAGACATGACTTTTATGTTTGAATCTCCACAGACGGCGCCAAACTGTTTCTGCTAAGAAACGGTCGAATTTATAGAAAAGATTTTAGGTAGGGAGTACCTTCAAATTAAGCGAAATGAGATGATCTGACCGCCGCGAGTGGTGTACCTGCAACCACAAAGAAGACTAAACTAGGGGCTGATGTCCCGGGAAGCCCTCCGATGCTTAAGTCAGACCGGGAATCATAGATGTAATAAGTGTACGTTTTTGTATAAGAGTAGAATTGTGTATCTTCTTCCTGTAGATAAATCAAGCATTTATAGAAATATTGTGGAGGTAGTTACCTCATTCATGGTAATTCATGATGATCATGCTTGTGTAGATGGGAGTAGCGGGTAGTTACTTTAGGAGTAATGGGTAGTTATTGGAAGAGTTAGTTTAGGCGTTGACTTATATATTGACTTTGACCTTTGACTAGGGGTATTTTCGATAATGCAAGTATACGAGATATATGACCCGTATCATTGGCCCCACGCATTTAGAGGGAGAGATGACGGCCAATTAGAGTAAACGATCTTGATCTATATGCGGAAGGAAATATTAGTCATACAAAGAAAATATCTCGGATGTTTCAACATTTGGATGTCTCGGAATTTGTGAGATCAGATGTCTCGGACATATGATAAAATTTTAGCTTGAATTTGGCCCCAACACTTTGTAGGGTCAAGGAGGGGGTCCGACTTATAGAAGTCCCGGACCTAAAGAGTATACATAGGTATACTTAGTCAGATTTGGTCCCAACACTTTGTAGGGTCAAGGAGGGGGTCCGACTTATAGAAGTCTCGGACCTAAAGAGTATACATAGGTATACTTAGTCAGATTTGTCCCCAACGCTTTGTAGGGTCAATAGGAGGTCTGACTTAAACAAGTCTCGGACCTTGAATCAAGACTTGGCTTGATTTTGCTTTCTTCACAATTTGGCTTTCTTCTTATGGCCGAAATTTCTGCGCTTTGTCTCGTATAATCTCGATATGGGATCATATAACCAATAATATCAGCCCCACGCATAAAGGGTGATAAAGGATAGAGTTTAACGAGGGAGGATATCGACTTTTATGCGGAAAATAAACATACCTCGATGAGTCCATGCTTGGTTGAAGCCCCATGAATAATAAATACTTGGCCTTTGGGCTATTTTTGATGATTTGGCCTTGGAGCCTAATATGATGATTGGGCTTTTGAGCCTTATATGATGATTAGGCGTTTGAGCCTGATATGATGATTCGACATTCGAGCCTGATATTATAATTCGGCATTTGAGCCTAATATGATGATATGGCCCAGTAGTCAATCACCTAGGACTTAGATAAGGAGTCATACTAGACCAATCGTTCGACAACATTGATGAATATTCGGATCAGATGTAAGTCCGCATTTAATGAATATGGATAGGACATAGGTCTGCATTGATGAATATGGATCGGACATAGGTCCGCATAATTAATAAGTGATCCAGTTATCAAGCTACGTGATACTCGCTATGATTATTTTGACAAATAACGCCTAAAATCACTCGTTTTGGGGCTAGACAAGAGTCCGAGTTATCAAGCTAGGTGACACTCGCAAGGATCCCACTTTCAAACAAGGTGAAAGTTTGATAATTAAGATGAATACTGAGAAAATATCGCCCAAAATCAATTATTTTGGGACTTAAATAATAAAATGACTTTCAAACTAAGTGAAAGCTTATATGATTCCATAACATGACAAATAAAGTCAACGTTTCGAGACTTCAATAATAATAATGACTTTCATTCTAGGTGAAAGCTCAGATGATTCCATAATATGATAAATAACGCCCACGTTTGTTAAAGTTGGTTTGGAAACGTTCTACGGATCTAATGACCCTTTAAGAAGGTGCATCAAACCGAACTTCAAAATTAGGACTGAAATTTTTAGTCACTTGAATTTGGTTTGGAAACGTTCTACGAATCTAATAACCCTTTAGAAGGTACATCAAACTGACCTTCAACATTAACAAAGAACGGCCAGAATAGAAGACATTAGAACAACTCGATCATCACCCTTCTTTTATTATAAACAATTGTTGAATACAAATTCCTCAATTTTAATACTAAACAAACATCCCTGATTATATATGATCGTATCCGATCACATTATTTGTAACTAAATAGCAACCAAATATTTTAATTAAAAAATCTCAATCAACTTTTTAGTTTGCTATTTCATTCCAATCACCTCAAAAACCTGATTTCATTCAAATATGGCACCAAACAATTAGGGTCTAGAAATATTGACTCCATTGCATATGCACAATCGTCTTACAAGAACAACACAGGTTCTACCACAAACCTGATTTCACAACGAATCATCAGGGAGTTGAAAAATCAATCATTATGAGCCCTCTTATCCCCAATAATATCTTCAAAACATGAATCACAACTTACATTCGAATACGAAACTCGTGAACCCAAAGCACCATCCCTAACCAAACGAAACATCGACGGTTTCTTGCTAATGATTTCCAATTTCCTCATAAAATGACTCATCATTTTCCAAAACATTGTTCTTTAATTGAACAATTTCCTACACGGCTGTACTCTGACCGATCCGAAAATTGAGAAGGAAAGACGAAGAACGGGTAGGCCGAACGCCAAGAGATCAAATGGAAATTCGGAAATTAGGATAAATACATGTGATCCATAAAAGTATAACCGAAAATTATTTGTTCTTCCAATAGTACATGTGGGTCTGCCATTTTTATGGTAAAGGAGAGTTTTTAGAGAAAAGTTATTGGTAATTTTTGACATTTTTTGGTATTCAGAAGGAGAATATAGGAGGAGAAAGCCATTGACATGAACAATTCACAAGCTTTGATTAATAAACTGGATTTAGCAGAATAGAAGATCTTTAATTGTTTGATCAAATCTTTGCCAAATTTTGAGAAAAACATGATTTGGGTTGATTTGGTTGACTCCACCGATAAATGCGAAATTTGGTAGTAACTGGCGGGCCCGGTCATAGTAAACTAGTAATTGGCTTTGGGCTTATTCATGTCGAAGGTAGATTATTTTCTTTTGTTGGGGGAGACATGACTTTTATGTTTGAATCTCCACAGACGGCGCCAAACTGTTTCTGCTAAGAAATGGTCGAATTTATAAAACAGATTTTAGGTAGGGAGTACCTTCAAATTAAGCGAAATGAGATGATCTGACCGTCGCGAGTGGTGTATATTACCTGCAACCACAAAGAAGACTAAACGTGGGGCTGATGTCTCGGGAAGCCCTCCGATGCTTTAGTCAGACCGGGAATCATAGATGTAATAAGTGTAAGTTTTTGTATAAGAGTTGAATTGTGTATCTTCTTCATGTAGGTAAATGAAGTATTTATAGAAATATTGTGTAGGTAGTTACCTCATTCATGGTAATTCATGATGATCATGCTTGTGTAGATGGGAGTAGCGGGTAGTTACTTTAGGAGTAATGGGTAATTATTGGAAGAGGTAGTTTAGGCGTTGACTTATATATTGACTTTGACCTTTGACTAGGAGTATTTTCGACAATGCAAGTATACGAGATATTTGACCCCTAACAAGTTTTAAAGAGAATTTTTTGTTGAGGTTGTGACACCGAAGCACTATTAATTAGTGATTATGTCAGCGTGTTTTGTTTTAGTAATAGTTATAGATAGATAGATTTATGGTTTTACACTTTTGAGGAATTGTGTTTTTGTAATCATTAATTTGGTATTTTTGTGGAAATAAGATTTAGATTCAAATATTTACTGTATTTTGAGGAGATGAATTCTTTTTTGTGTTTTTATTTTTGTAAGAATCTTTTGTGAATTACAGCCTCAAAGTTTGGTCGTTTTGTGAATTACAGCCGCAAAGTTTTTTTTTATGAATTACAGCCACCAACTTTTGAAAATGACCACCACTACGGCCAAGTGACCGGTTCTCACCGTTGACCAGGATTTTTACCTTTGACTTTCCATTTTTCTGATTTTTCCTCTTTTTTTTAGATTTTTTTTTCTTTTTCCTTTTTTTGAGTTTTTTTTCTTTTTCCTTTTTTTAATTTAATTCCTTCATCCATTTCTCTCTCCTCCTCTTTCTTCTTCATCATCTTCATCCTCTTCATCTCTAGTAAACTTCAAACACTCTATTAATCTTCAAAGTCACCATTAATCTTCAAAGACCCAATTTCTCTCCAAAGTCCAAACCCTAAATTTCTTTCCCCTTTAAACTCCCTTTTTGAAATTAAATTTATTTTCATTAACATCAAATCTATGAAGCTCCCTTTTTACCTATACTCTCAGGAATTGAACCAGAAAGCATGTTCAAATTTATATGAAGTTCAATTAGTTTTGATAGATTTTACCTATACTCAAGATTCGAAAGATTAGAGAACAAAGATTCTGGGATTAACCCAGTTAAATGATTGAGGGAAATTCCACGTGGTAACCCTGAGGTTTCGGGTTTTCCACGTGGTAACCAAAACTTTTAAAAAATCCACGTGGTAACTCTGTGGTTTACCAAATTGTTCCACCATGACCTTTTTGCACATAAAATATTAACAAAACGTTAGCAAACGTTAATTTCGAAGCTTTAAGGTTGTTGTACGCCAATTTATGCGACTCACCATTTCAAATGCCATCAGTTTTAACCTTTTCCCCCAAAATATAAACCCTAACTCTACCATCTTTGGATTTGGGGAAAAATATATGATTTGGACGAAAAATGGTAGAGTTGGGGTTTACGATATAGGGAAAAAGGTTGAAACTAATGACATTTATAACAGTGAGTCGTATAAATAGGCGTACAACAGCCCTAAAGCTTCGAAATAAACGTTTGCTAACATTTTTATATGCAAAAAGGTTATGGTAGAACAATTACGTAAACCTCGGGGTTACCCCGTGGATTTTTTAAAAGTTTTGGTTACCACGTGGAAAACCCAAAACCTCAGGGTTACCACGTGGAATTTCCCATTAGTTTTGATAGATTTTACCTATACTCAAGATTAGAGAACAAAGATTCTGGGATTAACCTAGTTAAATGATTGATTGACAAATCCAGATAAGTCAAATTCTTACACCCAAAAATGAAGCTAGGAAATTCTCCAATTAACTCATTCCACCCGAAATTTAAGTGGGTTAATACAGGCATGGAATTAAACTTAGACCAATTATTAGGAGTTTCAAGGTAATTTGCCCCCAAATCTAGGGTTCTTAACTTTCTCAAATTGCTAATTTCGGGTGGAATTATATCGGCAATGTTATTATTTGTCAGATTAAGATAAACGAGTTGAGACAAGTGACTGATTTCAGAAGGAATATACCCTTCAAAATAATTGTTACTAAGATCTAATTGACTGAGTTTAGAGAGATTACCAATGGTTACCGGATTTGCCCAGAAATATTGTTGTTATCAAGAATTAACCTAGATAGATTTGGGAAATTGCATCAACTGAAATTTGTTAGATTACCAGTAACATCTTGATTGCTTAAATTGATGATCGAGATAGAATTAAGATTGTTACACGAAATTCCAATCCAATTGCAAAGATTCTGAGCATTGGAAAGCTTCATGAAGACAGAGAATCAGAAGTAGACAAAGGCTACCCGTACAGGTTCTTCATTCAATTCCCCAATTCATTTCTATTTTTAGGGATAATTTGATTATGTTTCATTTGGGTTTAATTATTGTTTTCACTGTGCAATTTCACTTAGTTTGCTGGGTGATATACTGTCTTTTGTATTTGTTCGTTGCTTGAAAATTAGACATTTGTGAGTTTTGATGAATATATCAGTTGATGATGGTGGAAGAACAAAGTAAGGAAAGTGACTTTTCCCCAGTTGATGATGGTGGAAAGAAAATCTAGGGTTTGGACTTAGGAGAGAAATTGGGTCTTTAAAGATTAATGGTGACTTTGAAGATTAATGGAGTGTTTGAAGTTTATTAGGGATGAAGAGGATGAAGAGGATGGAGAAGAAGAAGAAAGAGGATGAAGGAATTAAATTAAAAAAAGGAAAAAGAAAAAGGAAAACTCAAAAAAAAGTAAAATCAGGACAAAGAAAGTCAAAGGTCATTTTGCTGGTCAACGGTGAGAACTGGTCACTTGGCCGTAATGGTGGTCATTTTCAAAAGTTGGTGGCTGTAATTCATAAAAAAAAACTTTGCGGCTGTAATTCACAAAACGACCAAACTTTGAGGCTGTAATTCACAAAAGATTCTTTTTGTAATTCCTAATAAGTTTATATTATATTTATGGTGTTTTATTTTTAGAGAAAATTATAAAAAACCACCTTATCTATACACTCTTTTTTAAAAAACTACCTTATATAAAAAATTTTGCAAAAAACTACCTTATGTAATACAATCTTTGCAAAAGACTACCTACTACTCAATTTCGTTAGTTGACCGGCATAATTAACGGTTGACTTCCACATGCCTGTCACGTGCGCAATTAGAAACCCACCTTCTCCTTCTTTGAAATGTTGAGTAACAGGAATAGAACACCAAAAAATCCCGATTCATTTCTTCTCTCTTCTACAAGTAAAACCCTAAAATCAAACTCACCCATTTCATCATCTCTCCCTAATTCATTCAAGATATAGTGATTTGGGTATGAATTGGAACTTATGATTGCTTTTGTAATATGATTATTATCAATGAATTGGGTTTTATTTTGTTTATTATATTTCTCATTTGGTATTATTTTGCTGCATATACAATCAAGATCAGTATCTTGCATATGATACTGTGTGTATACTAATACATTGGTATGACATGAACATAGAAGTATCTTCCATATACTAATGACTGACAGCATAATCTTTGCATATACTACTGACTGATAGTATTAGTACATACGAATAAGACTTTGATCTTCAATTAAGATGGTGAGATGGTGAGAAGGTGATGTCCTCTGGTATGGAGCGAGTGTAGAGGAGGAAGAAAAATGGAAATTAATGGAGGTGGGTTTTTAATTGAAGAAGACAGTAGACATTAAAGAAGGCTGGTACTGGTAGGTGGGTTTTTAATTGCTCACATGACACGCATGTGGAAGTCAACTGTTATTTATACCGGTCAACTAAAGAAATTGAGTAATAGGTAGTCTTTTGAAAAGAATTGTATTACATAAGGTAGTTTTTTGCAAAAATTTTTATATAAGGTAGTTTTTTAAAAAAGAGGGTATAGATAAGGTGGTTTTTTATAATTTTCTCTTATTTTTAACAGTTTACACATTAAAATTTGGAAATAAATTATATTATGGAAAACTTGGAGGAAAAAATTTTCATCAATTGATTTTAAGTGATTTTATATTTTTAGAAATATTATAAAAGGGGGCCTAATTTTTTCGATTGGCCTAGGGCCCATCAAACGTCAGGACCGGTACTAGCAAAATATTATAACACAAGGGTACTATTGATAATTTTCCAAAAATTAATATGATTTGAATTTAGAGTTTACGATTTACAGTTGAAATTGCAGGAAGTTTCAAACGTAATTGAACGGCGACGAGTGTTGGTACTTGGTAATGTTGGTGGGAAAATGAGGGGTGGTGGTATTATGTTTTTGACAAAATTGTTTTTTAATTTTAATTTACTTTTTCTTTTTGTTTCACAAAATAACCTATTAAACAGGTTGAAGGTTACCGAAGAGCACTCTTGGCAAAACCCATTAAAATTGAGATTATTCATTATTAATTAAAAGTTGAGATGATTCATTATCATAGAAAAATTAGTGAAAAATTAAATTACTAATTCACTTTCTTAACAAAATAAATTACTTTTTTTTTAATAATACCTGATTCATTAATAAAGAGTCATACAACATTTACATCAGAGATAAAAATTAGCAAGTACATAGTAACTAAAACCAAATATAATACAAAAATAACAAAACTACGATCGTTGTGTATGAGATCTGACAATTCTGAATATCCTCTTCCACATCGTTGTTTGATACAACCTCCTACGAGGGGGTCTTTTGATCTGTTGTAGTCATGATATAGAATTGAATTTGATGTAGTTGATGATAATTGTAATTTTGGTGTCTGCTGCATCGTCGCATTAATCTCTACTAACAAATCAACTAATAAACATTCACAAGGAGAGACTTCAAAACCCAATATATGGGTAGAACTAGAGCTGTTCAAAAGTGACCCGACCCGAAAATCCGACCTGAAACTGAAAGTAAACCGACCCAAAAATGTGTTCCTTTTTAAGGTTTATCGAACCGACAATACCCGAATCGAAGTTGTACCCGAACTGATTGACAACCGAAAATGAGAAAGTTGAACCCGAACTGTAACCGATTTTTGTAACCGACACATAACCGTTAACCAAGATTACCCGAACCAAGAATGACCGACCCGAGTCATATCTGGCCCGAATCATGCTCGAAACTGAACTCGATCCTGCAAAAACTGACTAAACCCGTATAAATTTTAGATCGAATCGCTTTAAACCTGAACCAATTTTTAACATAGAAGTATGATAGACTCATATTCAATCATCTTATTATTTAATCTAACAAAGTGATAGATATTTTAATAAATTAAATTTTATAAATACATGGTTTCATATATTTAGAGTTAATAATCAATGGTCAATGTATATAACCGTATTAGATGAAAATTGATAGAACATTATAATTCTAATTTCCGGTTAAACAAGTAAAAGTAACAAAGTAATAATGATCACTAGTTGATTTACATTTTAACTATTTTTGCTTTAAGTAAAGGAAATCTTGTCATCAATTAAAAACGACTAACAACTTAATTTAATATTGACTCGATCGATAGTAATTAGTAGTATGTAGCCGATAGTAATTAAAACCCGAACCCGATCTGTATTCGACAAAACCGAACCAATTATTAAGCGAGGACAACCCGACACCGATTAACACTCGACACGAACTTCAACAGACACCGAACCGATCTTCAACCGAACCGCGACTAACCGACCCGACCCGAGTGCGACCCGTCGTAACACGCAACCGAAAAATAGCCGATCCGGAATACAACCGAACCGAAAGACAATCGTCCGAAATCGACCCGATCACCCGAATGAACACCTCTAGGTAGAATCAACCCAATGAATAGGTAGAACAACTCTCTTACATGGAGAGGGCAAAAATTTATTCTAATTATCATAATAAAAAACTTAAAAGGGAGAAATTAGGGGCTTACCATCAATATTTAAAAATTAATGATAGCCACAAACTAACCATAGATATTAGGGTTTTTTTAGAGGGAGAAGAGAGAAAAAATTGGGGCGGCTAGGGTAGAGAGTACTTGATAAAAAAAAATTTTAAAAAATAAAATAAAATTATAAATTAGTGAAAAATTAAATTACTGTGCATAAATTTTTCTTAAAAAATTCACTTTCTGTTTTTTTTACTAATTCAATATATAAAGGTGAGATTAGGGCTGTAAATTCGGTTACTCGGTCGGGTTTTAGGTCGGACTTCATCGGGTTCGGATATTCTCGGGTTCGGGTTTTTTCAAGTGATTTAGCACTTTGGATCGGGTCGATTCGGTTACGGGTCCAATCGAGTATGGGTCAATATCGGGTTGATACCTCACTAAGTCGGTTTCGGTTTCGGGTCATACCCATTTTAGTTCGGATTTGTACCGGGTTCGGTTAATACAATTCGGATCCAAATCGGTTATGCTGCAGGTGGAATCGAGTTCGATTAGACCATGGGTCGAGTCATTTTTTGTTTTAGGTTAACGTTAATACGAATTATTTGGGTTGGGGTTGACTTCGCATCGAACTTTTGAGTTGTGCATTTTAGTTATTCTCAGGATTCGGGTTGATTAAAATCCAATTCATGTGAGTTTTATGTCGAACGAAAATTATGGTTATTCTACAATTAATTTATGTAGAAATCGTTTGTGATTGGAGAATGAAGAGTTATAATTGGTTAATTAAGTTGTCGGTTAATAGAAAATTTTGGTTTAACCAAAGATAAAGTCGATAAGATTCGATTTTTGGCCTGCATTTATTGTTTAACTTTAGCTAAACTAAACTTGATTCAATTCAATCAAACTTATTATTAATTGAATTAAACTTGATACGGTTAAATAAAATTATATCGCTTAATCACATTGTCGGGTTAATCTCAAGTGTTGATTATGGGTCATTTTGGGTGGAATTATGTCGAGTACCTATCGGGTTAATGACAGGTTCGAGTTGTAACAGGTCGGGTGCGAATCGAGTTCGGTTAACCACATTGTCGGGTCAATCTCGGGTGTCGGTTGTTCTCGAGTCGGGTACCGGTCGATTATTGGGTTAAAATAATCGAGTATATGTTGGGTTACGGGTCAACATCAGGTCGAGTTTCGATCGGTTACAGGTCACTGCACCTCGGGTCAATCAACGGGTCGAATACAGGTCGATTTCGGGCGATATTACAGGTCGGATCAATTTTTTACAGCGGTATATGAGATACAAAATGCTGAAATTTCAAATATGTGATGGCCACCACTTTGGACGTACAACACGATGAGCCAAATTTGAAAACACAGGTAGTTGACAACAACGCAAATAAACGCCACTTAACCATCCTTTTCTTCACCAACGTACAATAATAACTCAACGACATTATTTAATTATTATCTACGTTGAAAGTTATCCTCTACATAACACTTCCACACAACAATTCATGCACCTTCCAAATAATCATCACTAAATCATGCCACCTCACTATCATATCCCATCTTGTACTTTCTGTTTCGTGTTCCTGTCCGCACTCGATTAATCAATAACAAAAATACAAAAAGGTAAATTCAAATACAAATTCCGGATAACATTAAAATAAAAACCTACAAATTTTTATATACGACTAAACGTCTAAACCCCACAATTCTAACGAAAAATTGGTCCGTTGGTAATAGTGAAAAATTAGTAGAGAGATAGTAATAAGACAGATAATTGAAAACCCTAGAAAAAGTCCCAATTTGATATTCAAGTTCAAGCTTTTCGATTTTGAAGAAAATCCGGAAACCCTAACCCTTAAAGAAAACCCCCAATTGATATTCTACTTTAAAGCTAGTATATTTTCTTTTGAAATTCAAGGAAATCTCAGAAACCCTAATTTTTCTATTAAAAAAAAGTACCAATCGATATTCAGCTTCTTGGTTCTTTTTTTTCTAATTCTTTTTTGTCGATTGAAGTAGAACTCAGGAACCCTGATCCAAAAGAAAGAGGGAAAATGGCTACAGTTGAAGAAAACCGCAGAAATCGTAGTCCTAGTGAAACGCCCAAAAAGAGAAGATCAAGTATATCAGATATATGGTTTAAAGATCAACAATTGAAGCAGGCAATCTTCAAAATGCAACAACTTCAGCAAGTTCAAAATGAGTCTAAAGCCCTAATATTAGGTGGTGATCCCTTCTCTCTCTTGTCTGATGAATCGCTGTATTATATTCTTTCGAAAGTACCTATTTCGCAGCATTTTTCGAATTCATTGGTTTGTAAGAGGTGGTATTCAATTCAAGGAAGATTAATTCATTCGGTTTCAGTTTTAGATTGGGAATTTCTTATGTCAGGAAGATTAATTAATCGTTTTCCCAATTTGACTGAGATTAATCTTGTTCCAGCGTGTTTTAAGAGCTCTGGAAGTTCTGGAATTTTGTTGTCTCATAAATTGGTGTCAATAACTCTTGATTCTGAGTTTGTTAGTGATAGTTTGATTGGTCAAGAAGGGATTTTGGGATCTAATTTGATTGATGAAGGGCTAAAACTGATTTCTAATGGTTGTCCTAATTTGAGTAAATTAGTTTTAGTTAATGCTAGTGAAGAAGGGCTGGGGTTTTTGGCTGAAAAATGTTTGATTCTTCAAGAGTTGGAGATACATTGTTGTGAAGATATCTCATTGAAGGCGATTTCTGGGTTTAAAAATTTACAGATACTCAAATTGGTGGGTTGTGTAGATGGATTGTATGATTCTGTCATTACAGATATTGGGTTGACCCTTGTAGCTCAAGGTTGCAAGAGGTTAGTGAAGCTTGAGCTTAATGGGTGTGAGGGTAGTTATGATGGGATTAAGGCAATTGGACAATGTTGTCAAATGTTAGAAGAATTGACCCTATCGGGTCTTAAAATGGAAGGTGGATGGCTGTCAGCTCTTTCATATTGTAGCAATTTGAAGACCTTGAAGCTCCAGTCTTTCGAGAATATAGATACGTGCCCAGGTCCCGATGAACATTTAGGTTGTTGCCCAACACTCGAAGAGCTACACTTGGAGCGGTGTCAAGTTCGGGACAAAGAGAGTACTAAGGCTCTGTTTTTGGTGTGTGAATCTGTCAGAGAGATATCATTTCTGGATTGTTGGGGATTTGAGGATGATTTATTCCGCTATGCAGTTATTTGTAGGTATGAGATAGGTTTTTGTTCGCTTTGTTTCTGTGTTATGCTGAATATTTTGTTGTGCCTGATTATATCATTCAGGTAATCGGGTTGATTTCAGGTTAGGTGTTTCGGGTGTCCATATTGTTTTTTACATAATTGTAAACATTTTTGATGTCGGGACAAATCGAGTTCTAATGTCGGGTCAAATCGAGTTCTTTTACAAGGTTGAGTAAATTTCAGGTCATCGGGCTGCTTTGAACCCCTTATCCTAGCAAAACAAGATGAATTTTTCGTCTTATCATATATTTAGCCATAATGTGAGAGATTGGTCAAGTAATATGTTTGATTGGGGGTTATGAATTAACAATATCAGTAAAATGTATATTTAAGGGGTAAAATTGATGGACACCTAAGGTTTTGATGTACTCGTTTAACATACACTCTAAGTGACTGTTATGAATTAGTTTTTAGAACTTGGACTATGAATGACTGAATGTACTAGTTTTAGATAAACTTTTTTGAGTCTGTAAGAATCCAGTTAAAGAAGTAATTGTCACCTTTTGAATTCAATCGTCAACGAAAGTGAACATGGCAAAGGTTTTTAACCTGGTGGTTGTCTAGCAGTATATAGTGTCAGACACAGCATGATTTATGTATTTGCTTTGAGTTTAATGATCTTATGTTTCTGAGATAACCACGATTGCAGCAACACATTTGCAGTTGCATATAAGATGTTTATGTTCTCGTGGCATCTGTGTTTGTTCTTAAAAATTATGAGTTCTATGAATTCAACCGGCTGATATAAGTAGTTTGAAACTTGAGTGTACTTGTCTTTTTGTTATCAATGTAAGGACATGATTTAACTAGTGCTATTTCGCTTTACTACTTTTTAGTTTTCGAAAATTACTTTCATTGAGTACATCCTTTTTTTTTGCTAGTAAGGCTACATAGTTTTAAGACATCTTGATGGCGGAGTATATTGTGTATGTTGTGGTAGTTTGTCAATGTATAAGAAGTCTAATGTTGCTTGAAGCTCAAGATGGTTTTATTCTTATTTTACATATCTACTACTTTTGTGTACTATGTGAATGTTTATTTATTAGAATAGAAACCTTGGGTGAGGGAGGGATGAATGGAGTTGATATAAATTTTCTTCTTGGATGGAGGCTATGGTTTGGACTCCCTCAATATTGGTTTGTGTTAGATTTGGACATTGATGATTTTTTATGTTCAACAAGGAAGGGTT
This sequence comes from Amaranthus cruentus, assembly GCA_019425755.1. NCBI lineage: Eukaryota > Viridiplantae > Streptophyta > Magnoliopsida > Caryophyllales > Amaranthaceae > Amaranthus > Amaranthus cruentus. The sequence goes on from CM033455.1 coordinate 9,846,143, forward strand.
TTGGCTCTAGTGGGGCTAAATAAAAAAGTGAATTTGAATCAATTGAACAAATTTTTGTGGGAAACTCCTAAATAGGTTTGGAATTAGGAATATAATAGGAAATAATTTTCTGGGTACTCAACTTGAGTTTTAATTCAATTTATCATCATAAAGGAATCTATTGCTGGAACAATTGATTCACTTCCCCATATGTAACAAACTGTTTTCACTTTATCAATTTGGTAAAATTGCTGGATTTTTTGAAACCATGATAGCATGCATGTGCCCAGTATGCTTCTAAGTATGGAATTATATTGAAATGGTTCATATCATTTGCGCTTCATATATATGTGAAGTTTCCGACGATGTTTGCAATCAAGAGTATTGGAAACAATTTTTGTTATTACAAGGGTAAAGTTGTGTATATTTGATGGTGAATGTTGCTTAGGCGGGGCCACATGGCATTTGGATGGGATGTTGTAATGGTTGGTAGGGCTAAAGATTGATGTGGTATTTTGGAAAAAGATTTGAACAAGGTTGGGTGGTAGTCATATTTTTTAAGTATTCCATGTGTAGATGGATAATGACATTTTTGGGCACGCTTGAAATTTGAATACCCATCTTTTATGGGTCTCTGCGGTTTTTCATTTTGCCAGTGTAAGCTGGAAGGTTTTTCTTTCACTTTGTATAATATTATGCAAGGTTCTTTGCAATTATGGGTGCGGTGTGGTTGTTATTGGTCAAATCCAAATTAATAACTTAACCTTCTTTATCCCCTATCATATTCATTTTTTTTATTGGGTTTACATTCTTTGGTTTCTGTTGCCTTTTTAAACTATATATTTAACTGTATTGGATTGGACATGTATCATTATGTTGCGTTAGTTATGTGTACGTTCAATTCCCCTTCGTCGTGTCGTCATGTAGGATGCTATGAGAGGGTGTTACTTGTTAGGCGTGAGTCTTGTCTGTTTTTCACACAATATATTAATGATGGATGGTATTATTGCTTATAGGAATGTAAAGTCCTTATCATTGGAAGGATGCTCTTTGTTAACCATTGGAGGTTTCGACTCAGTGGTTCATAGTTGGAAGGATCTACAGACACTTAAAGTAGTGTCATGCAATGGAATAAAAGATTCCGAAATCACGCCCGAACTGGCAACTTTGTTTTCTGTCCTGAAAGAATTGAAATGGAGGCCAGATTCCCGATCTCTACTAGCGTCTAGTCTTTCTGGCACAGGAGTGGGAAAGAAGGGTACTCGATTTTTCAAGAGGATATGAAGTTGAAGCGGGTTTCAGGAGTCCACGCTTCCCTCATTGCTTTCTGAAATGTTCAGTCCACTGCTCTTTAAGGTTCGGCCTCGTCAAAATTTAACATTAGTTATTTAAATTGTGTATTGGGTAGCTCCTAGTAGAACTTATTAGCTTTCATCTGTTTAACCTTCACTCAAACATAACAGATTTTAAAACGTGTCAATGCTTTTTTAGGGTTGAAAGAATGACGGGTGATCTCACGATGCACACATTGAGATGGTTCATGGGTAGACAAGGAAATGTCATTGGCTTTCACCATTGTAATATTTGTACATACTTGAAGTATATACACTTCTAATGATGACTCCAAATTGAATTTGGGGTTCCATTTTCTTCAACTTCTAGTTCAATCAGAATAATTCTGTAATGAATTATCTTTTTAATGTTGTAATGTAATATTTCATCATCTCTTTCCATCGTTGAGTAGTTGTTCGAGTTGAATCCAACAATTTCATATTGGTGTCATCGAGCGTACAATTGAGTGTATAAGGAAATGCGAAAACCAAAGAGTTAGAGAAGGCTAGAAGAGAATTTATATCCTATTGTACGAGCAGACATTTGAAAGAAAAATTTAGTGTTGGAGAGTTTTGTATTTATGTTTTAATCCAGCATAATTTTTCAAGACAATACAAAATCTTTGTGATTGAAATGGCATTAAAAGTTGCACAAACACTTATTTTTCCTTTGTGTTTTTTTATTGCCTTCTTAAGTTAGCATTGTTTTTCTTTGATGTGCTTGTTTGTAAGCCTTTCTTTCTTTCTTCCTTTGCTTCCTTGTTGGGTTTGATTTCACAATAATTGTTATTAGACCTTTTGACCTTTTGCTATCTTCTCCCATGAACCACATACTCTTTTCGTCCCTTTGAATTTGTATTATTTTTTATTTTATTCCGTCCCATTTAATTTGCATTACTTTTAGTTTTGGACAATGACTCACCATTTTCCTTTAATTTCATTCATACATTTTAATTGTCTCTTAATTTCATCCACACAGTTTTTTTCTTTTCATTTATTACCACTTTTTTAAAACTTACCCACTTCCTTATTGATGCAATTCAAAGAGGATAAATGAGTAACTTCTACATTCTACTCAATCACCAGTTCACCACTCCTCTGGTTCACCCATAATCTTTGGAAACTACCTATTCACAAATTAACTACCCACCTACCGTTAACTAGCCACTAAAAACATCCCCAAATAATTATATCTTGGATTACTTACTAGGGACAACTATAAATACCTCCTTCCATAAAAAAAAGGGAGAAGTCTAAACCTAAACAAATTTTCTATTTTTCTTGTAATTGTTCTTGGATTAACTTAAGCACATGAAAACTTTTTGGATATCATCTCGAGCAAGTCTTTTTTTTGTAGTTGCAAGACATTTATTTATAATGATTCTTTCACCGCATCTAATAACAGAAAATCTCAGGTACTTCCTCTTATTATTTCCCATTACAATATCATAAGTTTCTTACCAAAATAGTTTGGCGTGTTGTAGCCTTATCGGGACGAAAAGGAAAATATCATGTCTCTTCCATCAAACTGAAAACCAAAAAATTCCTTCCATGGCTCCCAGAAAAACATAAACCAAACAAGCATCAGTCACTCAAAGTGCAAACACCGCCACATTCCATGACCAAAGTATCAAATTGCCACTAAATAAGATCTAGAAAACCTTGCAACTTAGCTGACCTAGGCTTTTGTAGGAGAACTTCATAAGTTATAGTGGAAGCACAAGATCTAAGAGTCCTATCCCTTGATGATCTTTTAGAAAATTCAATACTCGTGAGCTCTCTTCATGAAGATGTCGACAATGATGTTACACCATTCATGAAAAATCTTCTTCATAATGCAAAGAAAGAAAAAGAAGAAGAAATATCAATTGAAAACGCAAATAACCTCCATCCTTTATCCCATATAATTTGAGGATTGGAACACATAGAGATAACAATGAAAATATTTAGAAAGTTTATATCAAGGAAAAACTTCAAAAGTAAGTCCTCCCAAAATAAATCTAATAAACTTGCTTGTTTTGAATATGGTTCAACATATCATCTAGTTAAAGAATGTCCCAAAAAGAAGAAAGACTTATTATAAGAAGGACAAAAAGAAACAAGAGTGGTTGCTAAATGGAGTGACTAGGAAGGGTCAAGTGAATCAGATAACAAGGACAAGCTCACCTATGTCTTATGGCAAATTTGATGGGACAAATAAATGGTGAATACCAATACTAACAAACAGGATCGATTATGTTGAATTAGAAGAACAAACTGAAAAAGACAAAACAGAAGAATACCTGATTCCATAGAACGGTAGATAATCTTGAAAATGAGAGAGTATGGTCTTCTAGATTAACACGTAATCCCTAAGTGAAGACCCTTAATGTTATCACTCTTAATTCTCTCTGATAATGGGATGTCAGGAGAAAAGGAATATGTATAACCTAGGGACCATAACTACTATATATATAATAACCTGTGACTGGTATTCAGCCCATCATAGAACCCAGTCATAAAATGAGTCTCTACACATTTAAGGCCCACAACCTATTGATACATTTAAGCCCAAACTCTTTAACTTTAATTAGATCACTTTAATTAGGGCATAAAGACAGTCTTAATTACTTATAATGACATATAAATATTTACATATAAGCCCAACGTTGGACTTTGGTCCAACAATCTCCCACTTGGGCTATATGTAAAAATTGTATAAACTTGTATCATTATAAAGCCAAATTTGAGCTCAACCACACTGTCAAAAACTGCAATGTATCAGAAACCAATCTCGTCCATCAATCATATTAGCATAGATCAAAGCTGCCTTTGTTACATTTTTTCGTAACTAGACCTCAATGATCATAATACCAACATAAAAGAATGACATAGACCATGAAGTGGATGTGTAGCATGGAAACAACATGCAATGTGATCTTAACATGTCTGTATCCAACTGGTCCACTTTAATAGTGAGATCAAACTATTACCATAACACAATCAGGGTATAAAACCAAATTTTATCATAACTTAATTTCTGCAGAAACTTTATAACCAAAATGTCAGCTCATGTTCAATAAATTGAACTTACAAACTCCCACTAAAACTGAACATCCTCCGTAGTAGAAACAACACCCATATGAGCTAAGAGCTCAAGAAACCGCTTGGGTGGTAACGCCTTGGAAAGCGGATTCGCAACTTTAGAGTTTGTACTAATATGTGTAATTGACAATACTTTACCCTGAATTATTTTCTTTACATCCTAGAATTTGAGAGCCACAAACTTTGACTTCCTCAAACACTTATTGTTGCTAGAAAATTTTGCAGCGGAATCTTTGTCACAAAATAACTTAAGTGCACTTTGTATAGAATCCACTATACACAGCCCCGTGACAAAATTTTGAAAAACGAAGTCAATATACTTAATGATCTCGAGCTCATTTGACCTCCTATATGTGACCATTTTTCTTTGTCCTATATATTTACCATAAGACACCTTTAACTGCTCTCTAATATTCTAATCCTGAATTACTTAAATAACTTCTCAACATCCCTGTTATGTATGCAATATCTAGACGAGTAAACTTAAGCATACATGTAACTCCTTACTATTGAAGCATAAGGAATATTTTCCATTTCCTTTTCTCAAATTCATTCTTGGGGCACTGATCAAGACTGAATTTGTATCCCTTAGCCACAGGGGTATCTCCTGGTTTGTGGTTTTGCATGCCATACTTTTCAACAAATTTTCGATATAACTCTTTTGTGATAACCCAAGAATACCTCGAGAACAATCTCGATGTATTTTAATACCTAATACAAAAGAGGCATCACCAAGATCTTTCATCTCAAAATTATTTGATAAAAAAGTCTTGGTTTCACGCAAAAAGCTTATATCGTAAGTTTACAAACCATCTTCTTTGGGTCACCCACCGCAAAGTTTTCACGTTATTTCATATACATTGTCTCTTCAATATTACCATTGAGAAACGTTGTCTTTACATCCATCTAATGTAACTCAAGATCAAAAAGTGCTACTAATGCCATTATTATCCTCAGAGAGTCTTTCGAAGAAACCGGAGAGAAAGTCTCTTTGTAATCCATGCCTTCCTTTTGTGTAAAACCTTGCACTACCAGACGAGCTTTAATCTCTCCACATTGCCATTTGAATCCTTTTTGGTTTTAAATATCCATTTACAACCAATAGGTTTTATACCTTCTGGCAATATGACGAGATCCCAAACATCATTGTCCTTCATGGATAGCATTTCCTCATTCATGACTTCAAGCCATTGCTGAGAATTTGCACTTTCCATATCTTGATGAAAGTTGACTGGGTCATCTTTCATTACAATGTTCAAACTCGTCCTTTTCGGCATCTATCCACTCTGGAGAGGTAGAATTTTCATGTTCTTCAAGATATGCAATGTAATTATCTGGCAATGCACTTCTTCTTTCTCTAGTGGACCTTCTTAATGGCACAACTTCTTGAGGATCGATAGTTTGTTCTTGGGGAGGATCTCCATCAACATTGTTTTTCAACTGCGTCATAAGTAATGTCCGATGTGGGAATCGATTCAATACCAATGACATCTAGAGGAATACTAATATTCTCTTCTTCAAAAACAATGTTTCTAACTGTATCTCCCTTCACAAAATTGACATCCTCAAGAAACCTAGCATTAATTGTCTAAAACAAAAGAGTTCGCTTTAGGATCATAAAACTTAAACCCCCTTAACTTTTCAGAGTATCCAATAAAATAACAACTAACAATTCTGAAATCCAATTTCTTTTCATTAGGCCTGTAAGGCCATGCCTTAATTGGACATCCCCAAATATGAAAATGATTTAGACTCGGCTTTTGTCGGTCCATAGTTCATATAAGATCTTATTATTGGACATGCCTTAATTGTTGGTACTCTATAAAGAATATAAGCTGCATTCTTTAGTGCTAGAGTGACCCTGGTAAACTAGAATGACTAATCATGCTCCTTACCATATTTCCTTTGTTTGGTTTGTTTTCTTTAATGCATTCAATACACACATCCATGTCTGTGAAAATTAAAGGTCCTAAAATTTCATCAAACACAAGCCTTTCCATTCTCCTTTGGGAGATATGGCCTAATCTTGTGTGCTATAATGATGCTGAATTTTCTTTAGTTGCCTTTCTTTTTATTACTCACGAAAATAATTGCAAGAGTTCATTATATGAAGTAATAGATACAATTATATATAGATAATCATTTAACAATAAAGAACCAGATCTAACCAACTTTGAATCATGAAACAAAACTGAAAATTCCATTTCCAAATGAACAAGAAAAACCAAATTTGTCCAAAATTGAAATTGAAATCAAATTTCGTTGAAAAGACGAAACATTAAATGTTTCATTAAGATCCAAATAAATTCCTGTCTTTAACAATAATCTAAACTTTCCAATTGCAGTTACTTCAACCGTATTGTCGTCTCCCACATTGATGTATCTTTCACCATCATTGGTTTTCGGCAACTCAGACAACCATGCAAAGACACACTGATGTGAGTGGTTGCACCAGAATCTATCCATCATGTGTGTCTAGGCACTGAAACTAAATTATCCTCAGAACAAACCAAACTAAAAAGCATACTTTCTTAGCACGCCAAGCGTGGTAATAGTTGCATGCTTCTTTCTGTGATTAGGATTTCCACAAAAGAAACAACCCTTATTTTCAACATCGGTTGATTTATCCTTTTGTTGTTTCTTTGAGAATCCTTATCTGCAGCTTCTTTCTTTTGTGGTCTTTTCCTTTTAGATTTTTAGGTAAAGACAAGATGAGCACTTTCAGTCTTTTCTAGCTTCAACCTTTCCTCTTCCTGTACACAGTGTGAGATGAGCTCATTTAGAGACCATGTCTCTTTCGGACAATTATAGCTCACCTTAAACTTATTAAAACTTGTAGGAAGAGATATCAAAACCAAGTACAATATTAGATCCTTAGAAATTTCAAGGTTTAGTGTCTTTAGTTTTGAAGCTAGATGAGACATTTTCATTATGTACTCCGTGATATTACCATTACCTTTATATCTCATTGAAATTAAGGTTGTCAAAATTGTACCAACTTCAGCCTTTTCATTTTTGACAAACCTTTTTTCAATATCCGTAAGGAAAGCTTCAGCTGTAGTTCTGTCATTAGACATTGTACCCCTAAATGCTTCAGGAATGGCCCTTTTATAATCACCATACACATGCGATTTGATCTCTCCCACCTTTCAAACTCCCTCTTTTGATTAGAGGTACTCAAATCAGTAACTGGTGTGGGAGAGTCAACCCTTAACGCAAGGTCGAGATCAATAACTCCTAAAACAATCGAAATATTTTCTTTCGATTCTTAAAATTTGAGCCATTCAATAAATAATTAAATTGATGTTGAAAGTACTATTAACAGGATGAGTTAAACAAAAAAGAGAACAAGAAAATAAACTTAATAATCTCACAAACTTAATTTCCGAAAACGAATAATAATAAGTTTAATTTAGTAACATCCCATTACAAGATGTTGGTTTTCCATTAATATTCCATCTTTGGATGAGAATACTAACTTCTTAGTGACAACTTGTTGTAGTAATCTAACATTGATAATAAAATAACATGTCGATTATAACACCTTCCTTTGGGCCGATTAAATAATCACATGTAATCCTTATAATTATCACACGTTTATCACCACCCGAAAAAATTCACACAATTATATTATTAAAGACCTTCTTTTGAGCCGATCGATAATAATATAATTTATATGAATCATCCTTTTATACTGTTAATAATTTAATTTCAACAAAAGAGGTCACTTTGGCGACATATTATATCAATTAAATTAGCTTCAGTATATATAAAACCATACTATAATTAAACTTAAATTATTTCGAATTTTCTATTTTACAATAACATTAAAATTATTGTAATACGAGGGCAATGAAAAAAAAACATAATTTACAACACCATATTTCTCAAAACTTAAAAGAGATTAATTTCATAAAAAAATCTCCATAAAAAATGGATGATTAAACCATAATCCAAAATAGGAACTTAATAATCTTAGGCAAATCATATTTATTGTAACCGACAATAAATTGATTCCACCACCTAAAAAAACTGAATTTCCTAAAAATTAGGAAACATTGACCAAATCATAGTAAGTAATGTAGCTAGATCAACCCACTGGGTTGCCTACCCGCATGAGGTGGCAGCTTAAATGGCATCTAGTGTCAGCACAGGTGGCAATAATAGTAAAAATCTGATTTTGGTATTATCCATGTAAAGAACATTAAATACATAATAATAAAACTACATTAATAGTGTCTTGAAACTATGCAAATTATTTAAATATATTTAAAATAACAATACAATCATTAATAACTCAGAAAATTAAACTTTGTTTTTTCAATATGAACTTTTCACTTTCATTTTGATTTTGTCTTCTACTCCATGCTCCATTGTTGCTTATAATTTATTTTATCTTACTACTCCAAACTAAAGTGATATTTATTGGCTTGCTATTGAACTACAAAAGGTACACAATCTATCATTTTTATGTATAATTGTAAAGATGATAAGAATTTTAATTATAATAGTATATTTATGAGAAATATTGAGTTCTTGATGAAATAGATTATTTATAATAGGTTTAATTGATAAATATATTATTCCATATATTACTCCATGTGCAATAACCATGCTAGTACACTTTTGTATATATAGGTTTACTTTTTGTACTTGAATTGCTAATTCAAGAATTGAGAATAAGACTACACTTGCTGTCTGCATACCTTGCTTTTGTCTAATTTGCATCTGTTACATGTACCGGCATTTATTTCTTCTGTACCCCAATAATTTTTTTTTTCTTTTTTTTTTTGAGATACTGTACCCCTATAATTTTAGGCGAAGTTTAGTTAGACAAAAATCAATTTTCATGTAAATTAATTTTTCATGGAAAACATTATCTGGCGGAAAAAACAATGGAAGGTTAGTTTTCTGTCATTTAGTTTGATGGAATACTAAATTTGGAGAAGATAATTGGTTTTTTTCCATTTTGGTAGGAAAATGTACAAAGGGTGATGAGATTATAGGAAAATTAGGAATGATTGCCCAATTTAACACTTGGTAAGTAGAAACTAACAACGAAATTACCCATAATTTCTTATTCAAATGTAAAATTTTCTAATTCTTTAAATATATTTTTTTCTTTAAATTCTTTTAAATAAAAGTCTGATATAAGGACGTGCAAATATCCTAATTGTATATCACATGTAGGTGCAAATAAGATCACATAGCGACGTGATCGATCTCAATATTGAGTACACCGATGAAGATCATATTGATCGAAGCTCGATTAAGATGAGCGATTATGAGGATTCTGATATAGACTACAACCATGAGTTAAATTTTGAGAATCAAATAAAAAGTAATACTAATGTAATGGAAAATGATGCAGACACCACTCAAAAACAAGACAACGATATCCTTCATTCTACGTCACAACCTTCTAATCCTCCACGAGAAGGAATGTTATTTGCATCGTGTGGGATGGTTATTGATTTCTATCATAATTTCGCCAAGGAAAGTGGCTTTTAAATGAAAATAAGAAGTCGAGAGAGTGATAAAGGAGTTAAGTGTACTGATAACAAAAGTAGGGAAGCTTATTCCTAGAGGCAAGGACCCAACAAAACCATCACGGTCTCAAATTACTGGTTGTCAAGCTAAGATAAATGCGACACTCGATAAGAAAAATGGGCAATGGAAACTTACTATTGTGGTTTTAGAGCATAATCATTCCTTGGACCCCTTAAATTCAAAAGTCATGTCTAATTATCGATTTATTAGTCCCCACAACAAAGAGATTATCATGAGAAATGAAATGGCTGGGATACCCCTCGGCCGGAACTATGCAACATTTGCACTCAGATATGGAGGATATGGCAAAGTACCTTTCTCCGAAAAAGATTGTAGAAATTTAGTGACTAAATATAGGCGTTTGTTTCTTCAAGAAGGAGATTTTACAGCTATAGAGAAGCATTTTATAGAAATGTCCACCAAGGACTCAAACTTCTTTTATATGTATGACACAAATGATGATGGATCGCTTAAAAATGTCTTTTGGGCAGATGGAAGATGTAGGGCTGCCTATAAAGTATTTGGAGATATGATTACATTCGATACCACATACTTCAAAAATAGGTATAGAATGCCTTTTCGCCCATTCATAGGAGTAAATCAGCATGGACAATCGACTATGCTAGGTTGTGCTCTTATTTCTTATGAAGATACCGATAACTATATTTGGTTGTTCAAGACCTTTTTAGCATGTATGTCGGAAAAAGCTCCTGAATGCATCTTAACTGACCAATGCATGGCATAGGTAAAATTTAATTTCACTTATAAGCAATTAAGGTAATGCAATTAAGGATGTCTTTCCGAAGACAAAGCATCGATGGTGCATTTGGCATATCATGAGAAATGCAAAGAAGCATTTGAATTTCAACTCTATTAGTGATAGGATTCGGAAAAAAATGCGACAAGCTCTTCATGATTCTCTAAGTATTGAAGAATTTGAGAAACGATGGGAAGATATTGGTGAAAAATATAAGTTAAAGGAGGTGAATTGGTTTAATGAAATGTTTAATTTGAGGCATCGATGGGTTCCGGTTTATTTCAAGGATGACTTTTGGGCTGGAATGTCGAGCACACAACGTAGTGAGAGTATGAATAATTTTTTCAAATCTTTTGTGCACCTTAATACCACACTGAGAGAATTTGTTCAACAATATTGTCTTGCTCTTGGAAAACGAGAAAATGACGAAGAGTTAGAAACATTTCGGTCGAATAATAAGCCAACTTTACCCCTCACCGAATATGTCATTGAAAGTGTATTTCAAAGGCTATACACATCAAAGAAATTTGAAGAGTTTCAAGAACAAGTGCGCTTGGTCACATATACTAGTGCGAAAAAAGTTGAAGATGATGGAAGATCATGTGTGTACGATGTGGTTACGAAAAGGGCTAAATGGCCATTCCTACGACAAAATAAGGTGACCCTTGATCGAGTATCATTTGATGTTAAATGTGATTGTAAGAATTTTGAGTTTCGAGGTATAATATGCAGTCACATAGTACGAGTATATCACCAAGAGGATGTTGCATGTGTTCCAGAAAAATACATTTTATCTCGATGGAGAAAGGATATATTGAGGGACTATAACAAAATCTCAGTGCCATATTATGCACCTGATAAAAATCCTACAGCGGAGAGATACCTTAATTTGCATAAGGAATTTGAGGAGATTTCCACCATGGCCACCGTTGATGATAAATCATATTTAATGTTTATGGAAATATTACGCAATGCAAAAAAACAATTGAAGGCATCAGCTAAAGAATGTCAAGAAGAACCACATAGTATTGATATAATTGGTAAGGTTTATGGAAGACATCCATCCCAATTGCAAAATGATGTTCAAAATGGTCCAGATGAAGGTGTGAATAATCAAGAGAAGGTGAAAGACCCGAAAGACCGTAGACAAAGAGGAAAACAACCAACTCACAGAAAAGGGTATAAAAATGATCATCATTCAAGGAAAAATAATCCACAATATCAGACATTAGAAAGCAACTATGGTTATGGACAGGTTAAAACAAAATCTTCTATAATGTCAAATGCAGTTTTTATTCATATGAGATATTCACTTTTAATGTTTTTTTTTTTACAGGGACCAATAATGCATTATCCATCGCCAATGTCAAATTATGCATCTAGCTCTAATGCACAAGTAAGTATTATTCTCATACATTAGTTGCAAAATAATTTAGGTGTAATTAAAAAGATAAAATAATATAGTATTAAATTGCATTTCATACAGTTACACAATTATCCACAATCACCGTTCGGATACTCTATGGGTTACAATCATGCAACACAAGTAAGTTGACATAGCAATAAATTGCATTTTGTTCAGTTACACAAATGTCCTTTGTCACAATTTTATTTTATTTTCCCTTGAAGATTGTTCGGCCTTCTACAAGTACATATGGAAATTTTATGACATCGCATCCCCCGTTTCACGTCATGCAAGTAATGTCAAGTAAGTAGCCATAAATCGACTAAATTTCTTGATTAGTAGATGATTTTCAAATGTATATACGTAAATATTATGATGACCATTTTAACAGGTTCAAACACTATGGACCCGCAAAAAGGAGGTGAAAAAAGATTAGGTTCAAACTATATGGACCCACAAAAAGGAGGTGAAAAAAAATTTAGATCAACATAAGTTGCTAAGTTGCGGAAATTGAAAGTGTATTACAATTTTAGTAAATTAATAAGCATTTGTTGGTTAGCATTTGTAATATTAAATTATTTAGTACTAAGTTATTTATTTTGGATTTTCGTTATATTGTGTATGTTCAACTTCCTAAAATCTCTATATAAAAAAGCATAAATAAAAGTCGTAATTATAAAAGCATAGATAAAGTCGTAATTATTTTGGATTATTGTTGATGCTTAAGGATTGAGTCAAGCAATTTGGGGAGAATGAGTTGATGATGATGATTGATGAAATTTGACATGGGACGTATCAATAATCTTAGAAATCCAAATCCCATTTCTTTTCTTTGGCACTATTAATAAAAGAAGGAAATTCACCAATGTTGCCAAGATCGTGGTACGTTCCGGATCGCGGAACGGGATCGGGAACGCAATTCACCAATGTTCAAATTTTGAGGTGGGAACGTAAAAATTTCGGGTCGCGATTTTTGACTTGCGGTACGTTTTGTTTCGGATCGAGATACGATTTGGGATCGATTACTTTCTATGAATAATTTTTTTTTAACATATAACATCTTGGAAAAAGAAATTTTTTTTGTGTATTTTTAACATTTAACATCAATTACTTTCTCTGTCTATTTTCTATGACATTTAATATGAATTTAACTGTTTAATATTTAAAATATGCTATTCAAAATTTTGAACTATCAAATAAATCAAAAAAAAACTATCAATTAAAGCAGAGGAGACAAGTTATTAAAGTATTTTAGAGTACCAATGTGACTCATCACCTCTCCACATTTAATTATTATTTGCTCAAAAAGTCAAAACTTTTTAACAAATGCTCAAAAGTTGGTCATCTCCTATTCTCCTTCCATCATCATCTTCAAGAATCAAGACTACACCACTATTATGAATTATCCTCTACCACTAGTTGCAATCATCATCTCTAAGAATGCCCCAAATCACCAAATACAAAAGTAGAAACAATAAATAAAGATAACCCACAAAAATTTAAATCAAGCCAAGCAAAAGAGATCCATTGTTTTACTTTTAAAGATAGTTTGAAATGCAATCAAGATTAAAAGAAAAAATTAAAAGAAAAAAAATCTAAACCAAAAAAACCCTTCAAATTTAACATAAATGGTAGAGTTAAAAACTCATTACTCACTTTTCACTCAATGAATTTTTTTTATACAACTATTCAATTTCCAGCAACCAACACAAAAATAAAAGTAATTTTTGAAGATCAAAATAAAAGTGATTTTAAAAAATCACATTAGCCGAAAACAAAACAAAAAATTAGCTCAAAAAAAAAACAAAAAATTTAACATAAATGGTAGAGTTAAAAACTATGCAATATATTCAAAATAAATCAAAAACCATGGAAATTGAAAAAAAAAGATATTAAAGTCATTAAAAGAGAAGAGAAAACATTATACTTTATATAATATTAAATATTCATTTCATTCATTAAACATTACATAATATCCTCAAAAAAAGTAGCTTATAATATTTCATCTTCAAAACAAAACCAAAGCCAACACTCCCAAACCATATGATGCTAAAACCTCATTCAGATTCCAGATTAATAAAATCTTCAGTTTTTGATGCTCCACCAATGTCATTTGTAATTTTTGTCTTCTTGGTTGATGGAGAAGTTCCTTCAAACAATTTTTTTTTTCAGATTTGGACTCTTTAATTTTTGACTCTTAAATTTCGGAGAATGAATAAATACTTGACCAGTTTCACTTATAGGAGAAAGGCACACTTCTTCACCAAGCATTTTAAGCATATTAGCAAGAGGATATTCTTGTAACATAACATCCTTCATCACTGGAGCAAAACCTAGCCCAATTAATCGTTTCAAAAATTCCTTCATTTCAATTGTTTGCTTATTGTATTCAAACATTGTATCATCATACAAATTTTTGTAAGGTGAAATATTAGAACTCATTGGAGAGAAACTCTTGTATGGTGAGATATTAGAGCTCATTGTAGGGATACTAATTGGGTATGAGGTATGAGATAATACATTATTGATCTTTGGTTTTTATAATAGATACACATTTTGGGAATCAAAGAAAACATTTATTTTCTTATGGAAAATTGTTTCCTGGGAAAGATGGAATTGTGGTTGGGAAAAGGAAGGGTTTTTCCTTCTAACAAAAATTCAAAATAGCATTATTAGTTGGAGAATACTACTGGTTTGTTTATTTTTTGGAGAATAAATAACTTTTTTTAATATTTTTTTCCTTTTTTTTAATTTGTTTTACTTTACCTTCTTTATCCTTTAAAAATATTTTTTATTTTTTAATTACCTATTTATTTCAAAAAAATGATATAATATTAGGAATAATAATAAGAAAGATTTAAACGGTAAAAGTTGGATAATAATAATAATAATAATAATAATAATAATAATAATAATAATAATAATAATAATAATAATTTAATAAAGTGAAGAACTAAGAACCAAGAAGTATAATTTGTTAAATTAAAATATAAAATAAGTACAATATGCTAAAAAACTAATAATAAAAACCAAGAAGTATAATTTGTTAAATTAAAATATTAATTAGTAAAGTGGGATTATACCGAGTACCTATTGGGTTAAAGACGAGTTCGCATTGTAATAGGTCGGGTCCAAGTTGAGTTCGGCTAACCATATTGTCGGGTTAATCTCGGGTATGGGTTGTTCTCGAGTCGGGTGACGGTCAATTTTGGGTCTAAACTAATCGGGTACAAGTCGACTTCGGGCGATACTTTTTTGACTTATTTACTTAATAATTTTTAAATGAAATATTTTAAGAATTTCGATCTTTATTTTTATAAATTTTGAAATTGCTATGATTAAATAGAAAAGAGTATAAAGACTAAATTCTTATTTTAATCACAATGAAATGTAATTTGTGATCGATTTCTACTATGTCACAAATACTTGTACAAATGAAATCCTTAACATTACTATTATTATAAATATTTTTTTTTCAATATTACTAGTATAAACTTTGTGATCGATTTGTGATTGAATTGTGAAATTAATATTTTTTTCAATTCAAATTACATAATTTAACTAATTGACAACATTATTATTATTATTATAAATACTTAACATTTGTTGTAATTGGTAAAGATTTTCATTATAAATATAAATACTTTATCTATTATGTAAAATTTGTTAAAGCAAAAAACTAAAAACTAATGAGTAATAATTTGCTAAAGTAAAATGTACAATAAGTATAATTTGCTAAAGCAAAAAACGGTTGTCCATGCTTTGCAACGGAAGATCAATCGTGCTTTCCATAATCAAGTGCTCGTGGACAATGTATTAGAGTCTATATCGGGTCCCCTCAATATATCTTTTAGCTTTTGCTATAGGGAAGCTAATCGTGTGGCCCATCGTTTAGCCAAATGGGTCGTTCAACTATTTGTTCAAATGTTTGGCTCAATTCGGGTCTCTCGTGGCTTGATGACTTTGCATTGTACTTTTCAATTTAAGCAAGTAATAATATCTTTTGCTTTGATTTCAAAAAAACAAATAGTATCGATGTAGATTTGGTAAAGTAAAAAACTAAAAATTAATAAATATAATTTGATAAAGTAAAAAACTAAAGGTTAATAAAACTACTAATAAGTATGCTTTCGTTGTAATTTTACATATTATTACATCAATTTTAATATTTTCTGACAATATATTATATAATAATAAACAAGTTGTACATGGCCTAGTGAATAATGTTACTAAAATTATAAAGTTTTTTTCAAATTTTAGAATTATAAATATAAAAATTTAAATTAAACAATAAAAAGTAAAACCGTACATCCCATCCTATTGACCCATTTTCTTTTCATTTCCCGTTTCCGTTCCCCACTTCCCCTTGTAAGAATTAAAATTCACTTTCACCACCATTGATATAAGCATAAGTTACAACCGAACTTGACCCACGACAATGTGATTTATAAAAAACTACTCCCTCCGATCTTATTTGTTCTTCCACTTTGAGTTTTTCACAAATATTAAGGTAGATAGAATCTTTGGTTTGTAATGGGTATTATTTTAATTAAATAGTAGTGTAAAGTAATGATTGTATTGGAAGTTTGAGAGAAAAAATAATTAAATAGTAGTAGTGTGAAGTAATGATTGTATTGGAAGTATGAGAGAGAAAATAATTAAACACAATAAAATATAATTTGTTGATTTCTATAATTATGTCACAAATATAAGTATAAATATAAATATAAATATAAATATTTTACATTTGTTTTGATGTTACCGTTCATTTGTCACATAATATAAATACTTTATCTATGCTTAATATTTTTTCCTTTGAGTTTTTTTTCTAATTTATTTATGATAAATTAATTATGTGACAGCTTTATATATCCGAAGTAAGAGACAAGTGTTTTTTTTTTTTTGGAAAATCACAAATTCTTGATTAGAGTTGTATTTTAATTTTAATTTAAAATATAAAAATTAAAAAATTAAAAATTAAACACTAAAAAATCTTGTATACACATCCCAATACCATTAACCCATTCCCCTTCCCTTCCCCTTCCCTTCCCCTTCTCCCATCTCTTTCCCTTCCCTGTAATTTCACACAAACTAAAAACTATGCTTGATTTATAAACAAACCAGTAGTATTCTCCAACTAATATTAAACAAGTTATTTATCTATGCTTAATTTATTGATTGGGATTTTTTTTTATTTTTCGTAATTTTATTTTTCTTAGTAGTAAAATCTTAATTTATTTTTCTGGGTTGAATTTTAGTTTCTTAAGTGTATACGATTTGATTTATGGATGGATAACAAACTAGATGATGATTGTTAAGGTGAAAACAGTGGTGATGTTTGGCGGAAGAGGAGGCGATTTACATATGGTAGTGAATTTTGGGTTTATTTCAACTTCATATTTTTCATTATTGTTTTATTAATTCTGTTTTTTGAGTGATTGTTAAAGTGAAAAGTTATGGTGAAGATGATGGTGAGAATGGTGAAGATGATGGTGAGAATGGGGAAGATGATGGTGAGAATGTGGGTTTACTCCTTTTCAATAAAAATAAAATTAAAAAGATAGTAACAAAAATAATGACAATGTGTCCTAGAGAATTTAAATAATTACTTCTTTCCAATTAACCCAATATTAATTAACTTTTAAAAAATTAACCCACTTAATTACCATAAATAATAATATATTACTTTTCAATTCATATTCCACATCATTATGACATGTCATATAAGCATTCTTCCACATCAATGCCATGTCACCCGGGTAGTCTACCCACCGGGTATACAAAGTTTTCTCCGACCAAATCATAGTAAGTAATATTAACTTATCCCAAGACCTTTAAAAAAACTGAATTCGTACTCTTAAACTCATAAAAATTAATTTCCCTAAAAATAGGAAATTATAATAAACAATAGTACTTTTACTTCTTCCTAAAAATAGGAAACATCGTAACCATAACCGTTCCCCTTAAAAAAAACTGATTCCTAAAATAGGAAACCTGAATAACTGTAAAATAAAAAAAGAAACTGATGGCATGTACTGGTATTATATCTGATTTCATAAAACTGATTCCAATGACGTACAGAAAATTATGAAACCAAACCAAACATTAACAACATAAACATTAGTAAAATACTCTACACTTTACTCAATGAAAAGAAATCTGAATAATAAAGAACCATCATAAAAAACTATTATTTAACTCCATACCCACTTAACTGAATTCATTTATCTAAAAAAAGGAACCGAAAAAAAACCAAGCACAAAATATGGCGACCGAAGACTTTGAGATCATTAAATAAACACTGAATCATGGAATCATGATATTCCATTAAACAAAATAATTGTCCTAAAAACTCAACATAAGAAGCGACTGATACCACTTGATGGGACAAATAAATGGTGAATACCAATACTAACAAACAGGATCGATTATGTTGAATTAGAAGAACAAACTGAAAAAGACAAAACAGAAGAATACCTGATTCCATAGAACGGTAGATAATCTTGAAAATGAGAGAGTATGATCTTCTAGATTAACACGTATTCCCTAAGTGAAGACCCTTAATGTTATCACTCTTAATTCTCTTTGATAATGGGATGTCAGGAGAAAAGGAATATGTATAACCTAGGGACCATAACTGCTATATATATAATAAACTGTGACTGGTATTCAGCCCATCATAGAACCCAGTCATAAAATGAGTCTCTACACATTTAAGGCCCACAACCTATTGATACATTTAAGCCCAAACTCTTTAACTTTAATTAGATCACTTTAATTAGGGCATAAAGACAGTCTTAATTACTTATAATGACATATAAATATTTACATATAAGCCCAACGTTGGACTTTGGTCCAACAATCTCCCACTTGGGCTATATGTAAAAATTGTATAAACTTGTATCATTATAAAACCAAATTTGAGCTCAACCACACTGTCAAAAACTGCAATGTATCAGAAACCAATCTCGTCCATCAATCATATTAGCATAGACCAAAGCTGCCTTTGTTACATTTTTTCGTAACTAGACCTCAATGATCATAATACCAACATAAAAGAATGACATAGACCATGAAGTGGATGTGTAGCATGGAAACAACATGCAATGTGATCTTAACATGCAATGTGATCTTACATTTAGAAAGTTTATATCAAGGAAAAACTTCAAAAGTAAGTCCTCCCAAAATAAATCTAATAAACTTGCTTGTTTTGAATATGGTTCAACATATCATCTAGTTAAAGAATGTCCCAAAAAGAAGAAAGACTTATTATAAGAAGGACAAAAAGAAACAAGAGTGGTTGCTAAATGGAGTGACTAGGAAGGGTCAAGTGAATCAGATAACAAGGACAAGCTCACCTATGACTTATGGCAAATTATGATAAAGAGGATGTAAAAGATAACTCCAATAAGGTATTAGATTTTCCTAACTCTTGCTCTAAGGATGAATTGGTAAAAGCTTTTTCGAAATGTTTCAAATATAACAAATATTAAAAGAAGAAAAGAAGGGACTAGAAAATCAAATACGCCATTATGTCAAAGGTTGTGATGACCTAATAATGAAAATCAATGCGTTTAAAGCTGAAAAATTAAAATTTAAAGACACTATCATGGTCTTGAGAGACCATAACATTATTCTAATGCAAAATGTCTTTTGGACTTCGGCGCAAAAACCATAGCCTGGAAATTGAGATCAATACCTTAAAATCAGAATATGAAAAGGTCGATACACCTTTAATAATTGTAACAATTTCGATTCTAGGTTTCATAATATGTTATGTAGCTAAAAGGTACCATCAGATGATCGTGGAATAGGAAATGACAATTTTAACCGTAATATCAAGAATCGTATCACATTCGTTAAAGGATCGACAAAACATAGACATATACCCTCTTACTCCTATTGTTGCAAGGAAGGACACTTGAGATTTGCATTTCCTTACAAACATAAAGATTGCTATATCATCAAGAACACATTTCCTATTGAACTGCGAAAATCGGTAAGATAAATATGGGTTCTAAAGAGAATTATACTAACTAATATTGTCCATTCCAAGTATGTACTCAAATTTGCAACTTGGTATGCGAAGAAAGGTTGATTTTTTATTTTGTAGGTAAAAAATGGATATTGGATAGTGGATATTCAAGGCATATGAACAGTAAAGCATCATTATTTTTAGAAATTAAAGAAAAATTTGACTCGATAATACTTGGCGACAAAGGTAAATGCAAGATCTTAAGCATTCGTAAGCTGGGTAAGGATTCATCTAAATCTATTGATAGTGCTTATTTGGTTCATGGTTTAAAATTCAACTTATTAAGTGTTTCTCAATTGTGTGATATAGGTAGTCAGGTAATATTTAATAAAGAAAAATATGTAGTTAAAAACCCTAATACAGGCAACATATTTATTACCGCTTTAAGACATGATAATGTATATGCTTTACACACTACTAAATTGCAGCTGAAGTCTTTAAGTGTTTAAAAAGACTTAACAGAAGACCCAAAGCTATGGAATTGAAGGCTTGGCCACATCAACATGCACACCATGCATGAACAGGGCGGATCTAGGGTTCAAACTCTCTAGGGGCACCAACAAATGGAAGAAATTTCAAGAAAATTTTGTTAAAATTTCAACATAGTTCCGTTTGTAAAATGATGAGCTAAAATATTTTTCATTTTTGCAGAATGACATGTAGAAACAAAAATAATCACCAAAATAATCATAAACTCCACTTTTGTAACCCTTATATGAATATATCAATCCTTATCCAAAATAGTTTAATCAAATTTTGGCAAATTTTGTTTAGGTATGAATAAATCATCAATAAAAGTAGTCCACCACAATATCACAATCCAATCAGAAAAGACAAAAAAATAATGATTATTCATTTAGTTTATCTTAATCCTCAACCACACTCTTAATTTGTTAATGAATAAGAAAATTATAATGAAGCACCTAAATGTCATTAATTATTACCTAATTTCATATACTTAGATCTTACAAGCAATAAAATAAGCAAAAGTTTCTTCTCTATTACTATAGCAACTTTTAGAGATAATATTCTCAACATCCAACGGTAGAACTAGAAATAACCCAATTGGCCATTCTAAATCGAAAAAACCCAATTTCTTCAAACATGCATATTCCTAGATTCCATATTTACCCAAATCATCACTAAAAATGCTCAAAATGATTTATCAAAATAGCACATAAAAATCCTCAAAATCCTCTAAAAAACAATATTATTTAGACGCATTAAAGAGTCTAAAAGTCAACGATTTTAGATGCTTTAAAATGTTGAACTCCACTTTTTAGACGTTTTTTTTTTTAACAAATGACTTGATAACATATTAAAAAATAAGGTAGCAAAAGTTTTTCAACGAAAATAAGCGTCTAAAAGAAATCTATTTTAGACAATTAAAAGCGTCTAAAGAAAGCGTCTAATCTATTTGTGACACATGATTTTTAGACGGTTTTTAAAGCGTCTAAAAATTTTGTTTAGATGCAAAAAAGTGTCTAAACACTCCGCCCTATTATGTCTAAAATCCATATATTTTTTTGTAGTTAACTGCAATCTTGATGTAGTATTTGAGCCACTGAAGCAGAATGTACTTTAGGGTCAGGTTTGACTCACAATCCTGAACGTACGATTCTAGTCACAAATCATGGCTTCGTTCTGCGATTTGAGTAACTATACTTCTAAAGATTTAACGGCTATGAATAATTGAAGATCAGTTAGTAGTAATATTTTCTGGACTTCAAATCTTTCTTCTATCCAACGGACCTAATTATACACTACTGAAGATAGTGAATATTTTTACATGTACATAAACTAGTTCATAAAGGATTGTTTACATAAACTAGTTCATGTACATAAACTAGTTCATAAAGGATTTGCCCCTGGGTTCCCCCCCTTTAATATTTTTAAAATTCGTATGGGAGCATTTGCCCCTGGGTTCCCCCCATATAGATCCGCCCATGTACATAAACTAGTTCATAAAGGATTGTTTACATGACTTCCATCCCTTGATTACGAACACGGTCCTTCATGTGAACAATGTATGCGAGGTAAAAATCTAAGAAGTTCTTTTAAACAGATAAAGATGGTAAGTACTACAAGACCATGTGAACTTCTACACATTTATTTATGTTGGAAAATAAGAGGTAAGTCTTACATATTAGTTACAGTTGATGATTTTTCAAGATTTACGTTGGTTGATTTTTTGAAGGAAAAGGCGAAGCTTTAAAACCATACTTAAAGTCTTGCAACAAAATGCAAACTCTTCTTAATCTTCCAATTGTCTCAGTAAGAAATGATCATGGAAAAGAATTTGATCAACTAAGGTTTGATTCTTTCTGTGAGAAATAAGGAATAACTCACAACTTCTCAACTCCTAGAACTCCTCAACAAAATGATGTGGAGAAACCGCACTTTAGAAGAAATGATTAGGTTTATGCTCATTGAAAATTTATTACCAAAATATTATTGGGCTAAAGCAGTCAACACATCTAATTATGTGCTAAGTAGATGTCTCATTCGACCTATATTAAAGAAGATTCCTTATGAGCTATTTAGAGGAATAAAGCCAAATATCGCGTATCTTAGACCATTTGGATGCAAGTGTTCTATTCATAACAATGAGAAAGACAATTTTGAGAAGTTCAGGTATCTTTCTTAGATACTTATTAAATAGCAAAGCTTATAGAGCGTTGAAACAAGCGTACAAAAATGGTTGAATATACATATTATTTTTGATGAAACGGATGATGGCATATTAAGTGATGGATTCATAGATTCAAACCTTAATAGATATTTTGATGACGAATGCCAAGAAGATACTAACAAAGAAGCTACCAGTCCATCCAAAGTGTTGAAGAAATTGATGATAAACAAATCGAGCATATTTAAGACTCTCAACCAAGAGACAAATGCTCAAAACTTGGAGAAGCCATGTGAACATACGACTAATGATACTCAAGTTAAAGACTCTCTAAAGGAATTATCAAGTGACTCCCACATTGATAGTTCATCGTCTATTTTGAAAAGGAGATTCAAATTAGCATCACAACATCCTCATGACAACATTATCAATGATCCAACAAGATATACAACCTGGACCAGTGCACAAGTGCAAATACTCCTATGATTTCAACAATTAGCCAAGTTCAAAATCGTAATGGTAAGAAAATTGATCAAACATCATATAGTAGTTGGATCATCATTATATTTAG
Source organism: Amaranthus cruentus (assembly GCA_019425755.1). NCBI lineage: Eukaryota > Viridiplantae > Streptophyta > Magnoliopsida > Caryophyllales > Amaranthaceae > Amaranthus > Amaranthus cruentus. The sequence continues at coordinate 9,869,484 of CM033455.1, forward strand.
CTGCTAGTCGTCTAGATATTATGTTTAGTGTCTACTTATGCGCGAGATTTCAATTTAATTCAAAAGCATCTTATTTAACTGTTGTTAAAGAGAATTTTTAGATATATACATGGGACTAAAGATTTAAGTCTCTAGTACCCTAGTAATAGCATTTTGTTTTGGTTGGATATTCAGATACAGACTACGCAAGTTACAAAGTTGATAGAGTAAGCACGTAAGAATCATGTGGTTTCCTTGGACCATCTTTGATCTCTTGGCATCCAAGAAAAATCAGTGGTGTTATCAACTACTGAAGCTGATTACATTACAACCTGAGCATGTTACTCACAAAAATTGTGGAATGTTCAACAGCTTGGAGACCTTGAAATTAATCTCAATGGCATACCAATTAAGTGTGACAAGACAAGCGCAATTTGTATTACGATCCCAATACAACATTCACGTACAAAATATGTTGAGGTACGTCATCATCCATACGTGATTATGTTGAAAAATGTAATGTGACTCCATTATTTGTAGTTATTTAATAACAACTTGCTGATATATTTAGATAACCTTTGAGTCCTGATCGTTTTGCTTATATACATGTGAAACTTATTTACATTAAAATTTACGTAGACATATTTGTGCATATTTTGTGTTCTATCTTTGAATATATTGATTTCAATTTCTTGATATTACATTATAAATAAATAGAACTTTTAATTTCTACAAAAATCTTATCCTAAATAAATTTTGGATGAAATTACAATATTCATATTTGCACCCTTCAAACTCCTTCCTTCACGTCACCTTTTTTTCTAATTTGTCTTAATTATTTTTTGATTTTTTCATCTTTTTTCTTTTCATTACCCTAAATAGCTAGTCATATCACACTTTAAATATTTTCCCATCACAAGGTACCTTTACTTTATATAAACCCAAAACGGTCCTTTTTTATTTCCTAATAAGTACCATACTTCTTTTCCCTCTCTGAAAAACAAATACTATCATTTTTTTTTTGAGGAAAACAAATACTATCATTTCGTCCTTTCAAAGAATCACCATTGGCGCCCAAAAGAAAGATGACAAGATCATGAAAAAAAAAAAAGGAACTAGAATCACCAACACACACTCTAGCCTTTGAAACACTTTCTTATTTCCTCTTCATTATCTCTACCAACTGCTATTGATGTAACCTAACAATAGTTTGAAAACCATACGCCTTTTAAAAAAATGGATACATGTTTACTCTCTTCTAAGTTGATTAGCTAGATTATACGTTCTTTCTCTTCGAAGATCTTCAAATTGTTTTATCTTTCATTGAGTTCTTATACTTGTCAGTTCACTTCATTTTATTTATTAACTAGGATTATAACCGTGCTATACACGAATTTCGTTAAAAATATTTATTTTAACACTTCTTTTTTTTTTCACTTCATTTTATTTATTAACTAGGATTATAACCGTGCTATACACGAATTTCTTTTATATATATATATATATATATATATATATATATATATATATATATATATATATATATATATATATATATATATATATAAGAAGACTGAGGTCACATCTTCTGCTAAAATTTTATTGAAAGGCATAAATTTTATCTCATAAGGTGATACTATTAAATTGTGACATACTTTTAAGAAAGTATACTTCGCAAAATAAATTTTATATTCATGTTCTGAAACCTTATAATCACTCTTGATTTTGTAAATTTTAAAGTTACTCAAGGAATAAGATGTTCCCTCCCTTATTCGAGATTCATAAGTTTCATAATCGCAGTAAGCAATGTAGGCTTGAATTGTAATACTCTTGGAAATAAAAATGTAAGAGACATTGATTAATACAATATTATAGCAGTAATTAGTGAGAGTAAACCTTTTAGATTGGTCAAAAAATTACATATTTCGTTTAGTTAAATGACAAAATAATTTACCTCATCATCCATCAAGATCATGTGTAACGCAGTTTTTTTACCTTGTCCCTTACCCATATCTTTCATTGATTTCCATGTATATATGACTTAGCCTTAATTTCGAACAAATCCTTTGATTCTTTAATTTCAGAAAAGCTTTTAAATGGGAAAATCATTTTTGCATCAAAAAATAAATATTGATTTGTAAGTTGACCAATATTTTAAGTGATATCTAATATTATCAAGTTATGAGTGCATATCTATAGTGGTATAAGCTTTTAATGTTGTACCACATAATAATATTAAGGGAAATTCTACATGGTAAGCACCAGGTTAAGGGAAACGCTTATAATAACTAATCTTGTTTTCGTTTTTACATGGTAAACACCAGGTTAAAGGAAACTGACTGCCGTAACTATATGCTTAAGACCTAATGTTGGGTTAACAACTCGGGTTAACAGGTCGGGTTAGGTTCAGGTCGGGTTAACAGGTCGGGTCGACCCTTGTTTAATTCTCTTTTATAGACATATGACTCTTTCCCCATTATGCTCAAGACCTAAAGTTCATTCTCAGACTTTGTCTCATGCTCTTTTAGACTGCCACGATGCTCAACTTCTGTGGAAATCTCACCCAGCTTCTAATATTATACACAATGCTCCCTGTGATTCTTTTGTGGGCTGGTTGGTATGGATTCATGCTAACAAAAATCACGATATGCTCATTGTACTTTACGCTTCTTTGTGGGATTCTTGGTTTGGTCGAAACAAGAAAGTGATGGAGAACCAACAATGTGATCTTGTGCAATTATCAACTTCCTTGTTAAGATGATACATGATTACCAGCCATATACTTAAAGGGTGTCAAGGTTGGGTCCCGATCTCTTTTGTCATGTCACTACTAGAAGGCGATGATGATGGAGAATTAAACAAGGGTTTGAAAGAGAATTGAGCAAGGATTTCAAAGCATCTGCTAGCATGAAATAAAAGGACATTTTATTTATTTCATTTAATTTTTAGCAAAAAGAGAAAGAAGGAAGAGGGGAATGTGAAGAAAGGAGTTAAAGGTTTGAAACAGAAGAAAAGCAAGGTTTTGAAAGAGAAGAAAAGCAAACAAAGAAGATGATGATGGAGAATTAAACAAGGGCAATATGGTATTTCACCCTTTAACGACCATTCAAACGTTTTTTAGCCCATATAGTTACGACAGTTAGTTTCCCTTAACCTGGTGCTTACCATGTAGTTACGAAAACAAGATTAGTTATTACAGGCGTTTTCCTTAACCTGGTGCTTACCATGTAGAATTTCCCTAATATTAAATGTTAGTATCAATTAATCCATTATAATAAAATATGGCTAAGAAAGTACTATTCATTCATGAATAGTAACTTGCTTAGTTACACTCATTTGTCACAACCATATGAGGGATAACATGTGGTTTAGAGTATTTTATTGTTATTTGCATGTGTAGTTGCATCAAGGACTCCACTTGTCATGGGAATGTGTAGTTGCATGTTTTTGAGTGTCCTTGCATGAGTGTGAGTGTTTTGTTTGACACATATATGCTTCGATGTAAGTGTTGTTGCATTAGTTTGAGTGTTTGACACATGTCATGCATGCTTTAAGTTGTGTGATGTTAGTGTGTGCATGTAGGTGGTTTATATAGTGTATTCATAGGCTTTGTTTTGAATTTCCGATTTTGATGCACAAAATTTTACATATGAGCTTAAAAACAATCTCTGATTTGTGGTTGTTTATTCTTACAATAAAGTTTGTGTTCTTTAGAATCTATTTCCCTTTTATTTATGAGCATTGTAAAAGGAAGTATGCTTATGTCGTTTACTTTTTTGTCTTGGCAGGTTCTTCTTAATGGTTGATGAGTTTGGGTGGATAAGAGATCAAGTTTGCTTTGGTTTAATTCTGAATTTTTTGGCGGAGCATTGGTTTGAGTATAATGCATAATTTCTATTGTTAAAGTGCTTTAGGAAATATGCTTATGTTTTTAACTTTTGTTTTTGGCAAGGTCTTTTTAATGGTTGGTGAATGTTGGTGGAGAATAGAGCAAGTATGCTTTAAGGTGATTCTATTTTTTTGGGGGAGCATTGGTTTGGGTATAATATATCATTCATTGTTAGAGTGTATTTTGGTTTGCATGTAGTGTATCATTGATTATTGTAGTGTATTTTTATATGATTATTAGATTGTGATTGTGTTATTTTGGGCATTGTTTTGAGTATAATGTTTTATTGATTGATAAATTGTACTTTGTCCTGAGTATAGTGTATTATTGATTGGTAAATTGTATATAGGTTTGAGCTACATGATTATTAGAATATATGAAGTTATTACATTAGTTGTTATGTGAATGCAGTTTATATTTGCTATATCTGTTTACTGATTAAGTTTGTGTCTTGTGGTTTGCAGGGTCCTTTTACTGGTTGGTGAATTTGGGTGGACAAGAGCTCAACTTTGCTTTGAGGTGATTCTGTTTCTTTAGTGGAGCATTGGGCTTAGTATAATGTATCATTTATTGTTAGAGTGTATTTTAGTTTGAGCATAGTGTACCATTGATTATTGTAATTTATTTTGATATAATTATTTTTATTTTGATTCTTATTTTTTTTAGCATTGTTTTGAGTATACTCTATTGTTGATTGATAAAGTGTACTTTGGTTTGAATATAATGTACCATTGATTGTTATAGTGTATTTAGGTCTGAGCTATTTGATTATTAGAATATAGGAAGTTATTATATTAGTTGTTATGTGTGTGTGGTTTATATTTGTAATATTTGTTTACTGATTCGGTGTGTGTATTGTATTTGTCTTTTGACGTGGTGATTACGATGCTTAGGTTATATGATTTCAATTTTGTTAGAGCTTTATGGTTGGTTGTGAGTTATATGTTTTTGTTTAAGCATTGAGAGTTTTGCTTGAAATGATCTAGAATATAAACTATTTGTAATTTCTGTTTACTGATTTGGTGTGTATATTGTATTTGCTTTTTGTGGTGGTGATTGCGATGCTTAGGTTATATGATTTTAATTTTGTTAAGAGCTTTATGTTTGGTTGTGAGTCATCTGTTTTTGTTTAGGGAAATCTGAGAGTTTTGTTTGAGGTTGTCTAGAATATAAACTTAAGGAGTTTTTTTTTGAGTGGCAGGACTTGATTGACTGCAAGGCAAATTATTGCAAAGGAGAGAGGGATTATGAGACTGAATGCGTCGGAGGACTTAGCTAAGATGTTTTATTCACATATTATGGATATGGTTCCTAGCTTTGGGCTTTTGCATACTAACGAGGGTGATTATCTTTTATGGGACATTGCCAATAGCTAGATTCATATTGCATTGGTTCCTTGTGGTGTAACTTGCTTGAAGAGGTTGATGAAGAACAGTGCTTGAGATCATCTGTCTTTAGTTAGTCTATGTCGAATTGTATGTTTTGGTTCTTGTGTATTAGGTTGTGTGGCTTATAGAGTACAAGGATAACACTATTTTGTAAATTTTGAGGATATAATGTAGTTTGTGTTGGTTTGCTTACTTTAATAGAAATTTGGCAAGGAGTGGTCTTTGTGGAATACAATCTGAATTTTATTTGTACATTATTTTAAATGCTATATAGCTTGGGTATCCTTTGCTTTGCAAGTGTTGATAATATATGTACTTGTGTACTTATTTTAAATCTGTGATTAATTGTAAGGCATAATATTACAAAGGGCCACATGTTAAGAAGTTGGTAGAATGACTATGAGACTGAATGTTTTGGAGGATTCGGCTACGATGTGTTGCTTCCATATTACGATTATGGTTTTTGGTTGTAGGCCTATGTATGTTAGGAGGAGTTATTCACTTTTTTGGGGCATTATCACTAGACAAATATATATTGCATTGGTTTGTTGTAGTGTACTCATGTATTGATATACTTTGTAAACATCTTTGCGATGTTAGTGGCTTGCTTGAAGAGATTGATAATGATCTATGATTTAGATTATGGTTAGTGATTGACTTTTATTGTTCTATTGGTTTGTTGTGATGTCCTAATGTGTTGATCTACTTTGTAAACATCTTTGCGATGTTAGTGATTTGCTTAAAGAGATTGATGAAGATCGGTGATGTAGGCTATCTGTCTTTAGTTAGTGTAGGTTAAATCATAGGTGTTGGTTGTTTTGTATTAGGCTACGTGGCTTATAGTTTTTAAGGATGACATTATTTTGTACAATTTGAGGATATAATGTAGTTTATGTTGTTTTGCTTAAATATTACAATCTAAATTGTATTTTGTAGGGCATCCTTTGCTTTGTAATTGTTGATAATACATGTACTTGTGTGTTCATTTTAATGCTGTATAATTTCAGTATTATATGCATTGTAATTAGTGTCAGTATATCTATTTATATAATAGATTGAATATTGTGTAGTGCAAGTAGAATATGTTGTGATATAGTATGTGTATTGGTAACATAAATGTTAGTAGAATAGTAAACATGAGTATACTATTAATCTTGGCTACTTTGTAGATTGTTGTAGTCGTACGGTTGTAGATATGCGTTGTCATGTCCAGGGGCGAAGCTAGGATTTTGAATTTGGGGGGGAGGGGGGGCAAATTGTCGATGTGGTAGAAATTTTTTTTACTATATAAAAACTAGAGGTGTTAGAAACAGACACGATGACTCGAACTTTACACGACATTGTAACCGAATTCGATTTGATTCGACTTTAAAAATTTACAATTATGTAAAAACAATATGGACACGAAATCTGATTTCAAGCCCACCCGAAACACCTAACCCGAAATCAACGATGACCCGAGCGAACACCATTAAACACTAGTTAATCTATGAAAATATTAAAATCATATAAACTGTAATGAACTTGAATCATTGCAAACATTGTATTCAACAATAAATAGAGTTGAAGCTTCTCTATAATTATTAATTTTGAAAAAATTAAGTGTTTTTAGCTCTATATATTTGCCTAATAATTCTCCAAAAAAACACTATTAAAATTAAGATAGAAAAATATAAACACACACTATAAAAGATAAATGTTAGATTATGAAAGATAAATCGTAATGAGACATTATAGTATAAATCTATTAGTCTATACAAAAACAATTGTTTACGTGAGCATTTGATCCATGTGTTACTCCAACAATTAAGCTATAGTAATTTTTGTTATATTTTTACTCTCTTTAAACTATATATCATATTAGTAAGGGGGGCCAAAGCCAAAATTACAAAAGGCTCGCATTTTCGGCAAGGGGGGTCGGGCCTTCGCCGGCCCCCCATGTGGCTTCGCCCCTGGTCATGTCTATTTGCATTCCATACGCTAACTATGGTAATTTATGATTATCATTAAATTACAGGGATTGTGTTTAGCTTATTGAGACTTTTATTTGTATTTTGTTGGTGCCTAAGTTAGAGTCATAAGAGTTTATGTGATGGTGAAGGCTTATCGAAGTAGACGGATGCCTCTGTCAGAAGAACAACAGGTGATTATACGTTCTGAATACACGAGTGATCGCATTGTACAAAATTGTACTCTTTCATCGAATGAATTGGGTGGATCTTGCACTCCTTCACTTGTGCGGCCTGTGGGTGATACTATTGTGATTGCCTGTAATTCTCCAGAAGCTTCTACTTTAGAAATATCATTAAACAAACGAAAACGAAAAGGTGTTTGCCTTTTTTGGATTTGGATTTTTTTATTAATCACTGTTTGCATATCTATATAGTTTTGAAATGTGTCATTAAGGACATTAGGCTTAACGGCCAATATTTTTGTCGTTATCAGAAAAGCAGAAAACAACTATAATTTCTCAGTGCGACAATGAATCAAATATGGTTGATTGCACCATTTCACACGTTTCCGCTTCCAGAAAACGCGTAAAGAGATGCCAACCAAAAGGTGGTTACCTTATTTAATCCGATTTAGTTCTTTTATGGTACTTGTAGATATTGTCTTAGAATTCACTATATAAGTATATTATGTGTTATAAATTATCTTTTTGGAGAATAGCTAATTTGAGAAACGTGTGTTAATATGTTGCAGTTGATGATTCCATGCCTTCTGCTAATAAGCTTGCTGATGCTACATTTTGTATACATTGCAATGCTAAGCACTTTGAGTATGAAACTAAATCTATTTGTTGCGGTGAAGGCAAAATATCAATTATTGTGAATGAGTATCCTCCTTTGATTAATGCTCTCTTTACAGATGAAACTGAGATTGGAAAGCATTTTAGGAAGTATTGTATTTTATATAACAATATGTTTGCGTTCAGTTCACTAGGAGGTTCCATTGATGCCCATACCCATAAGGGCATTTACGTCTTCAAACTACATTGTCAATTATATCATTATGTTTCAAGTTTATTGCCTAATGATTCTGATAAACCATTTTTTTGTAGCTTTGTTTTTTTAATGGTCAACATGAAAAAGAAAATCGATGTGGCATCTTTCCTGAAATAAATCCGATTATTGTTAACTTGCTTATGGAGATCATGGAAAACCATTCCTGTGCACAATTCTTTCGATCTTTACGCCATTTAGATGTGAAAAAGAATACTAAAGTTTTGCTTAGTAAGGATCCAGCATTAGACCAACGTGTTTACAATTTGCCTACATCAGATGAATCAAGAAGTCCTTATATTGTTGTGTGGGGTCAGTCGTCTATGTCGCATCGTATATATCATTATTATGGATGTTATGATCCACTACAATATCTAGTATTGTTTCCTTATGGGGATTTTGGATGGCATCAAGGTTTAAGAAAACTTCCTGAAGGTCGCCGTAGCACACGTGTAAAAGATCACAACCCTATAACTCCGTATATAGCTCAGAGTGCTGAAGAGTTATTGTTAGATGAAGCAAGTGGTAAGTGTTTTCAAGTTGTCGTTAAAAAATATATTTGTACATATGTACGTGTATAATATAGTTGCTGAGGATGGATTTAAGGATCGGAAAAACAAAGTTTCTTGTCGAGAGTATGATGTGTATAAGTTTCAGATACGCGTTACTAATCACCTCTTGAGAGGTGGTCGTTTATTTCAACAATTTGTTGTAGATATGTATGTAAAGATAGAAAACAGTCGCTTGGATTATGTGCGGCAGAATCAAGATCATCTTCGAGCAGAGTTGTATGAGGGGATCATGGATATGATGGTTAATGGTGAGTGTGTTGCGGCTAATGTAGGCTGTCGTATCTTCTTGCCACCTTCGTTTATTGGTGGTCCACGAGATATGAAAACACGATACTGGAATGCGATGGCACTTGTTCAGCGATATGGAAAGCCTGATATCTTTTTAACTATGATGTGCAACACTCGCTGGATTGAGATACAACAAGAATTGGCTGACGGAGAAGTTGCTCAAGATAGACCATATTTAGTTTCAAGAATATTTCGTGCTAAAGTGTGTGCTTTGAAAAAGATTATTCGAGGAAAAAGGTTTTTTTGTGAGATTGCGGCTATGATACATGTGATTGAGTTTCGGAAGCGTGGATTACCACATGCTCATTTCTTAATCATTTTGAAGAACGGGTCGGAAGATCAAACAACCAGAACAGTTTGATAAGTTTGTTTTAGTGGAACTTCCACCTATTTCTGATCTGCATCTTCGTGGCCTTGTGCTACATCATATGATGCATGGTCCATGTGGTTTGTTTAATCTGGAAAATCCTTGTATGAAAACGTGCAATGGTCAGCGCGTCTGTAGAAATCGTTATCCTAAGGAGTTCACTTCATTCACAAAGCAATTTTGAAGATGGTTATCCACTGTATAGAAGGCGCGATACTGGTGAGACGGTAAATACTCGGGGCACTGATCTAGATAACCAGTGGGTTATTCCATATAATCCATATCTCCTTGCGTCGTTTGATTGCCATATGAATGTGGAAATATGCTCAACTATCAAGGCTGTTAAGTACTTATATAATGTTCTACCTAAAAATGAAGTGCAAGTTGTTGATGAGATTGAACGCTTTCAATCTGGCCGTTGGGTTTCTCCACCAGAGGCTGTTTGGAGAATTTTTGGTTTTGATCTATATGATATACAACGTTTTGCCTTTACAGGTGCACCTTCCAAATAAGCAAAGTGTGTGTTTTGGAGATAATGAGGATCTTGAAAAGGTTTTACGGAGTGAATCAAGATCAAAAACATCTTTAACTGAGTTTATTGCTTACAATGCAGCACATCCATTGGAACCAAAACATTGTTTCCTCGAATTTAGTGAACTGCATGTTTGGAATCAACAAAGTAAAACCTGGAGTTAAAGGAAGCGTAACAAAGTAATTGGTAGGCTTACATTCGTTGCGCCTTCAGAAGGTGAGCGGTACTATTTAAGGTTTTTACTATCAAGTGTTGTTGGTCCGTGTTCTTATAATGATTTACTGAGAATTGATGATCAGCTGTGTTTAACATTTCATGAATCTGCGCTTAAACGGGGTTGGTCGAGCCCGATGATTTAGTAACAAAGTGTCTAGATGATGCTATTGATGTGCAGATGCCACATGCTTTGAGGAGACTCTTTGCTACAGTTCTGGTCTTTCTTGATCCAGCTGATCCACAGCAGTTATGGGATTGTTATTTTGGCCACTTGTCTGAAGATTTCGCTCACAAATATCCTAACGAACCCCTAAAGATTTTACGGCCGACGCTATGATCTATTGAAGTTTTCATTGAGAATATGGGTAGATCTCTTGTATATTATGGTCTACATCAATTGTGTCCACAACCACATGCCTCGATACGCAGGTCTGTGATATTGAAGATGCATTAGATACTCCAATACCTGCAGCATGCATGGCAACAATAAAACTGCTTAATGTTGACAAAAAGCGGCATACAAGATTATTATATCTCATGTAAAGCAAAACAAACCTGGTCTTTTTTCATTGATGGAACAGGTGGGACTGGAAAGATTTTTTTGTACAATGCTTTATATGCAAAAGTTCGATCACTGAAGAAAATTGTGCTACCAACTGTGACTTCTGGTATTACGGTGTCTAATATGCCTACTGGTCGAACTACGCATTCTAGGTTCAAAATACCGACTGTAAGTGAAGAGTCTTTGACCTGTAATGTAGGCAAGCAATCAAGGCTTGCTTTACTTATCCAAGAAGCTTCATTGATAATTTGGGATGAGGCTTCTATGGCGCGGAGAGAAAATGTTGAGGCACTTGATATGCTCTTACGCGATTTGTGCTTATCTAATGTTCCTTTTGGCGGTAAAATCGTTGTATTAGGTGGTGATTTCCGTCAAATTGTGCCTGTCGTTCCTAAGAAAACACAACAAGAAGTAATTTAGTACAACTTAGTCTTCTCGCCTTTTTGGCACCTGTTTAATCGCCTACATCTAACTGAAAACATTCGTGCACGTGATGATCCACAATTTTCTGAAGTTTTGATTGCACTTGGTAATGGTGCACTACAAACCATGGAAAATGAACTGATAACAATTCCAAAAGAGTTATGCTTAATGCGTGGAGAGGAACATGGCACACTTGATGATTCGCTTGAAAGAGTATATCCTCATATATCAAATACATGTGTGGAGCCAGAGCTTTTTTCCGATAAAGCTACATGTGTGGAGCCAGAGCTTTTGTGGAGATGCTTACTGTTATAAGAGTTTTGATACGGTGATTGATGATCATTGCAACATATATCCGACAGAATGTTTGAACACACTATGCCCGGGTGGAATGAGCACATATGAATTGGTGTTAAAGCTGTATAGCCCTGTAATTTTACTGCGAAACCTTGATCCATCAAGCGACTTAAGTAATAGGACAAGACTGATTTGTAGGAAGTTTATTATAAACCTTATCCAATGTCAAATTTCTACTGGGTTCTTAAAAGGTGAGTTTGTTTTGTTACCACGTATTACACATAGGGCACCGGATGCAGCAGGCTACCCATTTCAATTCCAGAGAAAGCAATTTCCAATTAAACTGTGTTTTGTTATGACAATTAACAAATCAGAGGTCAAACACTGCAACAAGTTGGAGTGTACATTCGTCAACCGTGCTTCTCTCACGGCGAACTATATGTTGCATTTTCTAGAGCAAGAAAATCGAGTAATATTTGGGTGCTTGATGAAAAATCTCAACAAGAAAGCAATAAACCCCCTTCCGCTACAAATGTTGTTTCTTATGACTTGTTACAAAAAGCTGGCATTTTGTGAGACATTACTGAGAACATAAGTTGCTATCCATATTATTGGTTGAAGAAGGGTTTCAGGATTTTAGCTTTTTTTTTTAAGTGTATAAGAAGTGGCGGATGCCCTATTCCCTATCTTCAATATGCTACAAATCAAGGTACAATCTCATTACTGTCCTTCATGTCTTTTTTTCTTTATACGAGACATAGGTGGGGTATTATACCAATGTCTACTTAATTGTAGTTCTCTGCACGTATGTTGTGCCAGTTAACTTGAATGTAAATAGTAGGGGTGTTAAAAATCGGATATCAGGTCGACCCGGTTCCGAAAATCCGGGTACCAGCTTTTTCGGATACCTAAATATGTGATTCGGTTCCGACCCGGTTTAAACCGGGTATCTGGATTTTAGATACCCGGTTTAAACCGGGTCGGAAACCGAATACCAAATTTTGTGTCTTTAATAAAATATTTTTTTTCTATTTTTTTAAACATTTTTTATATATAATTCAAATAATAAATCTATAGAAATATTTAACTTAATTGGTCTAAAATGCAACCCATGGGCTAGAGATCCAAAGGATAGTGAGAGTTTAGAAATTACAGCCATTAGTTAATTCAAATACAACCGTAAACTCATAAAACTACACGTCAAACTATTATAAAAGTGAAAGCAAGCGATTAAAATTTATAAGTTGAAACTTCAAGCTCCACTAATCATCTTCAACGCCGTCAAGTGTCTAACCGATTATGACCTCTGGATGCTCCAAAGTCAATGTATTACCTAAACCAAATTTACGAATAATACAAGGTTAAAGGAAAAATGAATAATCAATTGAAAATAATCACATAAAAAATAATTTAAAATTTAGGCTAACCTTCCTCCATTTTGTTCAAGTGCAAGCAAACTCTCCTCTATTGCTAAAGGAGTTCTAGAATTACGAAGCCAATCTTGTGCGTTAATAGGGCTTCGGCCATCTCTGGAGTCAATGATGTTCGAAAATCATCAAGACTACGACGTTGATTTTTCTTTTTTTTAAATTGGTGGTCTTGTATCTTCATCCTCGTCGAACAAGCGATTAACACTCTCTTCAAATTGAGTTCCTTCATTCGGATGTGAATTTCCATTATCATCAAATTCACAATCAATTTCTTCTTTTGGATAACTATAATGTCAAAAATACATACTGAAATGAAATTAATATTTAGCCATTTCTATAGTTCTATAGGATAGCTAAGAGCCTTGATAGCAGATTCCAAAATTTCATTTTAATGGATGCACCCTGTATCTCTTAGTTCTTGAGTTGTCCTAAATAAGATTTATGTATATGAAACCACTAACATGATATGCACGAAGTATTATTATGATAATTGAAAGTCATAAGATTGTTGTTCCTGATATCAGAATATCAAATTTCTTTTGTTTGTAAAATCATTCTGGGTCAGGCTTGAAATAAGATAATCAATTAAGGAGTATTACTGTTTAAAATCTGGTTTTGGTTCCTTGAAGTTATTGTATTCTAATTATCTATAAACTTGAACAACCAAAGACATTTCATCCCCAAAAAACTTGCACATCTTTTACAACCAAAATAAGAAAATGATAGACTTCAAGTAAAATCTAGCAAGACTAGAATAAATATTGTTGTTTACACTCATTATTACAAACTGTAACATCACAATGAAACAAAGTTAAAAACAAAAAAAATACCGAAAATCCAAGTGGTGATGGGTAAGAATCCATGTAGATCTTCAACTTAGAATTGTAAAGAGAGTCTGGAAAAAAATTGAACAAACAAAATATCACAATTTGAATTGAAAATATTAAAAATACAGTTAAAAATAAACAACTTAAATTAAATATAAGACATAAAATTTAAAGTAAAATACCTGTTAAGAAGATAAAGTCGACTCTCAACTGTACCGGTGATGAACGACAAAAATGGTAACAACTAAGAAGGACGAAGATGGTGATGAACGACAAAGATGAAGTCGACTCTCGACTGATTATTGATGAAGGACGGAGCTGCACTGCTGAAGGTTTTAGAAGAAGGGAAGAGGGGAAGAGACGGCGCTGCTAAAGATTTTAGAAGAAGGGAAGAAGAAGAAGAAGAAGAAAGTGAGAACTAGGTTAAAGTTTAGCTTTAAATACCTAGGGTTAGTGCTTACCCAAGACTCAAGAGTCAAGAGGCCTAAATCAGGAGCTGGAACATCACTCATGAAAATAATAAAAATAAAAAAACTATAAATCGGATACTGGGTACCCGGTTTCACAAAAAACTCTATCCGGATCTGACCCGAATCCCCTGTTTACAAACCGGGTACCCGGTCTTTGCTATTCGGGTTAATTATCCGGTTTTTAAAACCGGATGCCAGATAAACCGGATCGGGTTTTGCAAATCGGATTTCTTTGAACACCCCTAGTAAATAGGTTTACTTATTTAGTCCCAGAGACATCTAAACTTCTGTGGTATTCTTAAAAGGGCTATGCATCCTTTGTCTAACTTTTACAATTATTTTGGTCTATTATATGTATAGGAAACTTGTGTGGTACAAGTGCACCTATCAAGACCGATATATTTTTTTACGCTATCATTCATTGTATGTATATATGAGCATGTATACTTCATCGATACAAAATACATATTTAGGAATTCTATGTTCCCAAAAATATATAGATACTGCCATATAAATTATTTGATTGTATAGTATTTTAAGAATTCATACTTTACTGAATGTCTTAAGTATTTTGTATCTTTTGTTAAATGCTTTAAAAATGTATTTATTTATGTTAGTGCAATATAATAAGTATGTAAATTCATCGACATGTGTACAAAGAATCTGAATGTAGGTTTTTTTATACAGCAACAAACACCTTTTAAACAGGTAAAGATTTAACTTCTCATGATACTGCCATATAAATTATTTGATTGTATAGTATTTTAAGAATTCTTATACTTTACTGAATGTCTTAAGTATTTTGTATCTTTTGTTAAATGCTTTAAATAATGTATTTATCATGTTAGTGCAATATAATAAGTATGTAAAATCATCGACATGTGTACAAAGAATCTGAATGTAGGTTTTTCCATACAGCAACAAACACCTTTTAAACTGATGACAGAAGAAACAATTTGGCGCACTCAATATTCCAGAATGAAAAGGAGAGAGAATAGCAAATGTGAGTTGATATTCATAATTTTGTGTGTTGTATTCTTTTGCCTTCATTGCATACATATATATAGAGCATACATGAGAAAAGAACAAAAAAGAAAGAATACAGCTGTCCATTTACAGCACTCACACCTTGCACATGATCCCACTACAATTCTGTTATTTAATTAGAATATTCCTTTTGGCAGTACAGTAGCAAGCAAGCAAGCAGCACCATCACAGCGCACCATCACAGCGTCAATACTCCCCCTCAAGCGTGGAGGAGGAAGAGCGAACTCCAAGCTTGTGAAGAAGAGAAGAATGTTGGGAGATAGGCAAAACTTTAGTAAAAAGATCAGCAACTTGAGATTTAGATGGAATGTAAGAAGGAGAAATAACTTTGGAGTTAACTTGATCCCTAATGAAATGGCAATCGATATCAACATGCTTGACTCGTTCATGATAAACCGGATTGGCCGCAATGGCTAAAGCAGCTTGATTATCACAGTAGAGTGATGTTGGTGAAAGGTGTTTTATGCCCAGATCCGAGAGTAATTGTCGTAGTCACATGACTTCACAAAGAGTTAAGGCCATTGCCCTATATTCCGCTTCAGCGCTGCTTCGAGACACAACAGTTTGTCTCTTTGGTTTCCACGATATGGGAGAAGAACCGAGAAGGATGCAAAAACCAGTAGTGGACTTGCGAGTGGAAGGACATCCAGCCCAGTCACTATCGCAAAAGGCTTTAAGTTGAGCTGCAGGGTGATTGGCGAGCAAGATGCCTTGAGAAGAAGTGCCTTTGAGGTATCTAAGCACTCTGAGGGCTGCTTGATAATGAATAGCTGTAGGTTTGTGCATAAATTTGCTGAGGACATGCACCGTGAAAGCGATATCAGGTCTAGTGATAGAAAGGTATATCAATTTGCCCACAAGTTTTTGATATGGCTCAGGATGTTGAAGAGGCACGCCAGTAGTAGTAGTAAGTTTCAAATGAGAGTCCATAGGAATTCTCAGAGGCTTACAATCTTTCATGTGATAGTCATCCAAAAGATCAGAGATATATTTCTTTTGTGAAAGGAAAGAAGCCTTGAGGAGTGCGGTCCACTTCAAGACCAAAAAAGTATCGAACAGGACCCATATCTTTCATTGAAAATTGAGAACTCAAAAACAGCTTTGTGGATTGAATAAGCTCAAGGTTGCTACCAGTGATCATCAGGTCATCTACGTAGATGAGAATGATGACTATATCATTATGAAGATGCTTAATGAACAATGTATAATCAGCCTTAGACTGGACAAAAAAATGACTTTGAAGAGCATCATTGAGCTTGGCGAACCATTGTCGTGGAGCTTGTTTTAGCCCATATAAAGATTTTAACAACTTGCACACTTTGCCAGATGAATTTGTGGGAAGAGAATCCTGAGCACAGAGAGTTTGTAAACGATGACCAAAGGACAAATAACCAGGGGGCAGCTTTATGTAAACACATTCATCCAAATCACCATGTAAGAACGCATTTTTTACGTCCATTTGATGAACATGCCAGTGCATTGATGCAGCCACTGCAAGAAGAGAACGCACAGTGGTCATTTTTGCTACAGGAGCAAAGGTTTGATTGTAGTCTTCCCCATATACTTGGTGGTTACCAAGGATCACCAGTCGCGCTTTGTGTTTATCAATAGACCCATTGGCATTATACTTGGTCTTATAAACCCATTTTGACCCAATGGCTTTCTTCATAGGAGGAAGGTCAGTTATAACCCAAGTTTTGTTGAATTCTAGTGAATCAAGCTCTTCATTCATGGCATGTACCCAATGAGGGTGTTCGACGACTTGTTTGAAATGAACAGGATCTCTAGTATTTAGAGAATGAGCCAAAAAACATGTATATTCAGAAGTTACTGGAGTGGTCCCAACATGTGCAATTTCAGTGGCTAAAGTATCAGGCTGAGCATGCATGGCATAATCAGCGTGCCAGCTAGGGGGTTGAATAATTCTGTTGGATTTCCTAAGAGGCTGAGCAGGAGGTATATCAGAGGGAATAGGAGCAGTAGGAGTAGAGGCTGGTAACGTATCTGCATTAGGAACAGGAAGTAAAGGATCAGATGTGTTAGTATTTATTGAAAGAGGAGAAGAAGTAGAAGGATTAGGAGAAGGTGTAGCAAGCGTTTTGTAGGGAAAAATATTTTCAAAGAATTTGACATCTCTAGTTACAAAAACTCTTTGATTGTCGAGTTGAATAAGTTTGTATCCTTTTTGATTTTGAGGATAACCTAAGAAAATACAAGGTACTCCTCGAGGTTGAAACTTATCATGAGATCGAGAAGGATTTGAAGCTAGTGCAAGACAACCAAAAACCTTTAAATGAGAATAGGGTTTACTTTTGTAAAGGATTTCATATGGAGTAAGAAAATGTAAGATTGAATTGGGCAATCTGTTAATTATATGAACTGCAGCATGGACACAATCACCCCAAAAATGCAGTGGCATACCTGCTTGAAATCGTAAGCCCTTGCCATTTCAAGAATATTTCTATGCTTCCTTTCCACTCTTCCATTTTGTTGAGGGCGATCAACACATGAGGTTTGGTGCAAAATGCCCTTTTCATTGAAAAATTGAGTACATTGGTGATCATCAAACTCCAAAGCATTATCTTAACGAATGATTTTAACCTGCTTCTCAAATTGTGTGCTGGCCATAACAACAAAATTTTAATCACATCATATGCATCAGACTTATGTCTAAGAAGATGAACCCAAGTCATCCTGGAGTGATCATCGACAAGGGTGAGAAAATACCTGTGGTTTCCTCGATTAGGGACTTTGTAGGCACCCCAAATATCAATATGCACAAGGGAAAAAAGTTCATCTGCCCTAGAGGAACTAATACAGTAAGGCAACTTAGTAAACCGAGCCATGGGACAAGTAAGACACACATCAGGATTGTGAGTAGGTAAAGAGGAAAGCTCAAGAATATGGGAAAGATTTTTTAGAGGTGAGTGTCCAAGTCTACTATGCCATAAAGTGACAGGTTTCAAAGGTTGGAATATCTGCAATGTGAGAAGGTATTTGAAAAGAAGTAGCAGCAAGGGGTTTAGGGTTATCAAAAAAAGAATGAGATGAAGAATCAAGAAAGTAATACAAACCATGCATCATCCTACCAATCAACAACACATCACCAGTACCTTTATCCAACAAATGACAACAATCGAGGAGAAAACAATAGTGCACCCAAGATCCGTGCTGAGCTTACTCACAGACAAAAGATTGTGTTGGAAATCAGGAACATAAAGCACATTTTTAAGAGTAATCTGATCATTAACACAAACATCTCCTTTATGAGAGATGCGAGCAGTTTTACCAGTAGCTTAATATTGCATAAATGAAGAAGAGGCACAGCTTGTGTGAGAAGAGCTTTGTTACCAGTCATATGATCAGAAGCACCAGAATCAATAATCCACAAGGTCTTACTAGTATTAGCAAGACAGCACGTCACCATGCCAGCATATGTAAGATCCAATTCTTCATCGGCTCAGATGTGACCCCTTTGGATGCTTTGGGCAGGAGATTCAAGAGTTGTTCAATCTGAGCAGGTGTAAAAGACCCACTGGTAGTAGCATTATATGAGACAACATCAGATCGCTGCATATTACCTCCTCTTCCATTTCGACCTCCTCGACCTCCTTTACTGCCTCTACCACCCCTTCCTCTGTTACTATAGTGTTCTCTTCCTCTTACAGTAGTGGAAGATAAAGGATGCCATGTTGGGTAACCCACTATAGTCCAACACTTATCTTTGACATGTCCTGTTCTCCCACAAGCACTACAAGGAAGTGAGTCAGTAGGGATTTTTCCAAACATAGCAAGAGATTCCATATCAGATTTTGAAGGCCTAAGCACTTCTCTTTGATTCTCTTCCTGTTGCAAGACATTATATGCCTCATCAACAGTGGGAAGAGGTTGCTGCATAAGAATGTGACTCCTGTGGGTACCATAGGAATCATCAAGCCCATTAAGAAATTGAAACAATCTTTGTTCATCTTGCTGAGTTTGTAAGGCATTCAAAAATTCTTTAAACTCAGTAGTTGCTTGCGTAATAACAGGTAAAACATTAAGACTTTCAATTTCTTCCCACAGTCCTCTCATTTCAACATAATACTTGAGAGGCTTCTATCAAGTTGTTTTGTTTCAAAAATTTCTTTACTCAGCTTATATTTTCTTGACCCATTGGTCACAGAAAAGCGGTGCTCCAACTGTATCCAAATAGTATAAGCATTGTCTAAGAACATAATAGACTTCTTAATAGGTTCGGACACACTATTAAGAATCCAAGAGATTATCATATTGTTGCATGTATCCCAAGCCTCCATTTTCATCGAATCTGCCATGTCTCTTTGAGTTGTTCCTGTAACAAAGCCTAACTTCCGTTTAGAAGCAAGACCAATTTCAAACGATCTTCTCCAACTTCTATAGTTTGAAGCTCCCAACAATTTTTCTACTGATATTGAATTGCTTCCATCAGAAGGATGCAAATACAAAGGGCTTGTAATCTCTATTACAGTAGGAGTGGCTTGAGAATTTGTTTCTGCCATTTGTTGAAAAGAAGCAGCAAAAAATAGAAAAGGGTAGAAGAAGAATTAAAGAATAGGGAATTAGAAGAACACCTTTTTTTTTAAGTGGTCAGAAAAATTTCTTCTGTCTAGTGTTTAGTATTTGTACCAAAGCTCTGATACCATGATGATAGAAGAAACAATTTGGTGCACTCAATATTGCCGAATGAAAAGGAGAGAGAATAGCAAATGTGAATTGATATTCATAATTTTGTGTGTTGTATTCTTTTGCCTTCATTGCATACATATATATAGAGCATACATGAGAAAAGAACAAAAAAGAAAGAATACAGCTGTCCATTTACAGCACTCACACCTTGCACATGATCCCACTACAAATCTGTTATTTAATTAGAATATTCCTTTTGGCAGTACAGTAGCAAGCAAGCAAGCAGCACCATCACAGCGTCAATATAAACAGGTAAAAATTTAACTTCATAGTATATTTTGAGTAACATGATGAAATTATCTGCTTTTTAAAGAATTTTAGGAATAACAAGATTATAGATATGGATTAGATTTTTAGAGTTTGCGGGGGAAATTAAACACTTGTTATTGCTGCATATGAAGAACCACACTAATAGAATTGCATATTTATCCTATTTTTTAGCATTTTGTATGTGCTATTAACCCATGTTTTGGATGTACTATATTACAAGTCATCTGGAAGTTCAAGTACCGACTACATGGAAGATCTGTATAATAGCAAAAGCAATTTAGTCTATTCTTATCTTAAACCTCATTGTAATGTTTAAGCTACTTAGAAAATGTTGCAGAATTATTTTATCCTTTAATTATCGAGTACTGTAAATGTAAGTTATAGATGATAGATTATTTCTTTGTACTTGTATACATTAACACCTATTTGTTTTTGTTTGTTAAAACTACATTTATTGCTTTACAAAGTAACCCGTATTACGTGTAACAACAACTTTTACGTACATCTATTATATCCCTTAATATGCATGATGTAGACTAAATAAATCTATTTTACATCAATCACATACAATTTCATATTTACAAATGGTGCTCTTAAAGATATATAAGATGCCTCTAAATGATATGGTACATTATATATATACAATTTCTATACATAGATAATATGTCAAATAGAAAACCAAATAATTGGAAACTAAAATCCATCTTAGCTAGATAGTCATTAGTGCTATTGTGTTAGATACTTAGCTTATATGAATGTTAGTGCCATATATTTGGAGATTAAACACTTCAATAAGCTTCCTACATGCAAGATAGGTACTTTTAAACATGCATACTATCTATAACTTACATTTGTAATTCAATATTATAAGGATTGTTTCCTTCTGTTTGTAATGTCTAATTCACAATCACTTGCACCTCTCATTTCCGTTTATTAATAGACTCTTCTATTCTTAAAGCTTAACTATTAAGAGCTATTTAGTATTTACAGAAATCAAGCTACTACAATATATAAGATAAAGATAATAGTATTGTACCAAGGAGCTACAAGAAAGAACACTTCAAACGATCGTTAAGGAAGAACAATACAAGGTCCGTAAAAAAGCAATTTGCTATTTAATTACTAAGTGTTAGTGCGCTTTCTTGAATTCGCATTCAGCACATGCAATGTACATTATTTGTGATATTAATTATCAGCTTGGATATTGACATTCAATCTATAGCATTAATTTAACGATTATTCTTGCAAAGCACTAAATTTGATCAATATGCATAACAATAGTTATCTTTACACTTGCATTAATTTAAGCACTTTTAGATTTAAAACAATATTGATTCCATTACTTTTGTGAAATTTTTAATAGCTTACATTCTTCACTGTATTGTTCTTTTTATATCTATGTTATTATGTTTTAGTTATTATTAAGCATTTAGAGTATAATTGTAACATTCTTGAATTTCCAACCCCTTAAACGAAACCAAATCGTGAAGGGCGGAAGGAAATTTGGGTTTGACATAAAAAAAAGAAAAAGAAAATAATTTAAATAAATGTTAAAAGTTAACTTTAAAAGGGTGAGTATAAATTTCGGCAGCAATTCAACTAAAATCGAGAGCGTTATGGAATATAAAACAATAAAACAACTAAACTCATTCAAGGCATCATCGCTTTTGAAATCTCGTACCACGACAGAATGATTCATCGTCAGCTCTTCAAATCTTCATGACAAGCATGGATCGTGGTTCCGATGTGGATGGTCGAGTTTTAAAAAGAAATAAAACGCTTTAAAATCATACAAAACCATGAACTACGCAGCGGAATCATGAAAATACAACGGAGGATGCTTCATATCAAAAACATATACAACCAAACTTTACAAAAGATAAAGCAGAACTACAAAATCAGAAGATAACGGTATGACAAAGGTTATGCTTCGCCTTCATTACTCTCCCCCAATGCAATGCAATGCAAAAAAAGCTCTATCACCTGCAATGTCTATCTATGATGTCCCCACTGCTCGACATAAGATCATAGACCAACGCATCATAGCAGGGCCATCAAAGATGAGCCATCAACAATAAAAGCAAACAGTACACGTCAGCAACTAACATCATATCATAAAAAGGCATAATTAGTATCAATAGAGTATGTCATAATATGAGGGTGATTTCACAACACTCAAAGGGTCAATCATAACCACTGAACATCACTTCCACTTTTCACTGTCATTTCTATTTTCTTCACTTCTTTTC
Organism: Amaranthus cruentus; assembly: GCA_019425755.1. NCBI lineage: Eukaryota > Viridiplantae > Streptophyta > Magnoliopsida > Caryophyllales > Amaranthaceae > Amaranthus > Amaranthus cruentus. The sequence continues at coordinate 9,891,999 of CM033455.1, forward strand.
GATTTCATAACTTCTCGGTATCACTTGAACCAAGAGCTTAACCACTTTCAAATATCCATGTATATGTGACTAGAGGCCACCATATTGGGGTTTGCAAGACCCACATGGCAACACCTCAACCAAAGGGCGGTGACGGGCCATACTGGCGCCCAATGGTAAAGTAGAACATACCCCCGTACAGCAACCGCATACAGATGGTCCTACCTCTGGGAACAAAAGCAACTAGGGTACCAAACCAGTGGAGCCAGCATACCTAAACGTATGTGACTAGAGGCCACCATAGGGGGGTGATGGGCCATACTTGAGCCCAATAATCGAACAAATCTGCTATCTCATTAATAAGGGACTCATTCCCATTACAACCAACATATTTTTTACTCCATCACTAAGGGATTTATTCCCATTCCATTTCACCTTATCCAACACTTTCTTACTCCATCATTAAGGGACTCCTTCCCATTCATAAAACATAAATCAACCACATTATTAAGGGGATCATTCCCTATTCAACCAACATAAACTAACCAATCTCAATAACAAGGGAGTCACTCCCATTCAAACTAACATAAGTCAAACTCATCAATAAGGAATCATTCTCATTCAAACTAGCAATAATCAATCTCATCAATAAGGAAACCATTTACTATTCAAACTAACAATAAACGATACCATTAATAGGGGACTCGCTCCCTTTCAAACAAATAACAACCAATCTTACTAACAAGGGAATCATTCTCATTCTAAATCATTATCAGCATTTAGTATACGAGTATCCTTCTCTATCAGTAGATTTGAAAATCATATAATCAATAACTTCGATATTTCATTCGACGATGATTCATAGATAGTGTACAACATATGTTTTAAAACAATGCAATATCGATAAATAAACAATGTAAGATGCATGTAAGAGTTAATTACTGCGTGTACGTACCTGCAACTTCAACTGCAAGAAAACAAGTCACAAGAATCGTCCAGGGGGAGGTTCTTACGCCCTTATTATGAAGAGGGCACCTATACACGTTTAAGGTAAGAATAATAAGCCTACTTAACTCCATTCAAGAGCTACTTGCCCCAAAAGAAGTACCCCAACACAAACCGAACGAGTTTTAACTCATGCTAACACGCATTCAACCATACACACGCAACAATTTCACACCATGTACATTTCTGGACTACGCCATCAATTTGAATCAAACCATAACATTAGATTTCAGTCAATTCTATATCAAGATATGCAACCATACACTTGTGCGTTATAACCAAATTATCCATTCGAAAGCTTAAGAACGCATAATATATGATATTACACATAATATCAATCATCATACTCATGGTAGTAATGATTTGTGCTCCAATTTGCTACGTTACTCGAGGTTTATAGTGATGATGAATAAAAGCAAGTAGTAGCTTAAGCGACTAATAGCAATAATTTCCCATTCTTTAAGCCAAAGTTACGCCGTTTACGCAATTATTGGATAAACTAATCACGACAATCATATATCAACCATGAACCAACAATACCAACAATTAACCCACGTTAATGACACATAATAACCATAATCTTATTAGCAACTATTACCACCACAAATCAACAATATTCATCATATTTACCCCCATTAATATACAAAAAACAACAATTTACAACCACTTTTAGTGACTAATAACCTCAACCATTTATAAATACTATCATCACCATTACTAATTATCACAACAATAATTAATTGACTCAAAACAATTTTAATGTTATTTAATCAATTATGACCAAAATATAGCATAAAACACACATCATTGGTAATTTCATCTCTAAATCCAAACCCTAGTCATTTAATGTTCAAACGTAATATCTTTAATTACTACCCATACTAAGATTCAAAGAAACTAATACAAAAATCAACACACAACCCATATTTTCAAATCACACTTCAAACCCTAAATCATAAATATGTTCAATTTATCCATCAAACTCTTACCCATAAAAAGATTTAATGAAAATAATACAAAAAAAAAAAAAAACACTACTAAACTCATAAACTTGATAACAATTTCAATTAAAGACAAGAGAAAATCAATTAGGAAAGAGGATATGGCTTACAAAGTTAAAACTAGCATATATGGTAAAGAGGTTGATGAAGGTTGTAGTGGTGGTACACAAGGCTTAAAACCGGCTGGAGTGAGGGCCCAGACCGGCTGCCTGCTGGCGACATCAAGGGCGAAGCCACACCGGTGGTCGGCGGAGGCTCGGCCCCCCTTGCCGAAAATGTAATCTTTTGTACTTTTGGTTTCGGCCCCCTTAACTAATTTACTATATAACTTAAAGAGTGCATAATTGTGATAAAAATTATTATAGGTCAATGGCTTAGGTAACATATTTGTAATTTAAAGTAAAAGATCAAACCAAATTTAAATTATTATTTTTTAGTAGATTGATAAATTTAATTTACACAAATTCTCATATGAGACGGTCTCACGGTGAGAACATTTTAATTGCCTTGGCGTAATGTACATTTGTTTTTAAAGTGATGACATTTTAGTCTTAAAGTTACACTTATAATTAACCTTAAAGTGATCACTCAAAGTGAGCACTTAGACAATGGGATTACTTGTATTGTATATACTCGTCTCATGGTGAGACAACTCATATAAGACGGGCTGATTTAATTTATACTATAAAGTCATTATTATCTATTTTTTATAATTCACATTCATCCTTTTTAGTGTGTGTCTTTATATTTTTGTTAACTTAATTTTAATAGTAATTTTTTTTGGAGACTAAAAAGACAAATATATGAAGTCACAAACACTTAGTTTCTTTTTCAAAAGGATAATTATAGGGAAGCTTCAACTCTATTTGTCAAATACTCCCTCCTATTCAGCCTAAATGTCCCATTTAGTTTTTTCACACTTGTCGAGGCAACATTTTAACCCTTAATATCTCAAATTATTCTTAATTAAAAAATATAAAAATTTGATATTAATAATCCTTGTATTGAGACGAATCAAACAAGATCCCACATGACAATATTTTAACTTATAGATTAAGAGTAACAAACAAATTAAGAGTGATGAGTGAATAGTGCCAAAAAAACTAAATGGGACATTTAGGTTGAATAGGAGGTAATATAATTTTTCCTATGATTCAAGTTAATTCAGTTTATATGATTCAATTTTTCATAGTTTAACTAGTTTTTTATATAATAAATAACTTACTAGTATATCGACAATTCGGCCCCCCCTAACTGAAAATCCTAGCTTCGCCCTTGGGCGACATACACAACTGCCTCTTACGCAGCTTGTGACGGTTGTTGGTTGGTAGTTTCGGGCTACTGTTGTTGCCGTACCACTACTTGGGGGAAGGGGTTGTGGTCTGTGCAGGTGCTGCTCACGGTGGAGGAAAGAAAACAGGCGGCTGGTGGTGTTGTTGTGCCGGCAGTGGAGAAGGAAGGAAAGAAGGGAAGAGGAGAGGGAAAGGAAGAGAGGCTTGTTTCTTGAGGGAGTAATAGGTGTTTACTCCTTAAAACCCTAACACCGCTTTTTATTTTTATTTATTTACTTATTAATTAATTAATTTCTAGATTACCTTCTTCAAGTGCCCAACTAAGAAAGCTCACTTATATGTGCTCACAAGTTTTAATAAAATAATTATTTTGATTCGAATCTCTATTTTAGAAATCGTGACTATATTTTTTTAATATGGATATATGTTAACATTTAAATTCGTAAAAAAAAGAAAGAAGTTTATCAAAACTAATTCAAAAACAATTTAATATAATTATAAAATCTCCCAAAGGTTATAAAATATTAATTAATAACGTAAGAAAATGTCGGGGTGTTACAATAATTAAAATTGTTTTAACGGTAATAGTTTAAAAACACTATGGTATATGATATTAGAACAATTACGGTATTGTGTGATGAAGAATTTGATTATGTTTTGTAGATATAAATAATCATGCATGCTGTTTTACATGCATAGGTGTTATAATTTAATCTTTTGTAATTTATTATATGGGTTGTGTGACATTTAAAGTTAAGAATATTGACAATCTCATAAGTTGATGGATAGATTTCACATTATATAATTATGTTTTGTGTTTAGCATGCTGTTTTACATGCATATATATATATATATATATATATATATATATATATATATATATATATATATATGATGTTCTAAGATACATTTCTTACATTATATTGAAGAATTTGCTTCTCTAATTGTTCTAATGTGTATTTAGTAATTGATTTCATATAAGTTTTACATCGTGAATGAAAACCTAAGGCAAGATATGAAGTTTGTACAACTAATTTGAGCATTTTGACGGCATTTTATAACCATGAAGCAAAAGTATTCGAAATTCATCACTAATCTTAAAACTAGACAGACGGATCACAAAATTAAAAGCAAGGTCATTGAAAAATCTAGGCCATTTCCTGGTAAAAAAAAATACCAAATGCTACTTCTACAAGACGAGAATGTAAGTACATATTATATTAGGATAATTAATAACAGCATCATATATACTTTGTGCAGTTATGGATATTCATTATTTAGTTTTGTATAGGGTGATTTAATGAAGGGAACCTTGTTCGAGGATGACATAGAAGCATATGCAGATTTGATTCAGCCAAACCATGAATACATGATCTCTAATCCAACAATCTGGGATGTAGCTGAAAAATATCAAACAAGAGAAGGTGAATTTCAGTTGACGTTTAACAATCGAACAGTTGTTCAACCTACTGGTTCTTCCCGTGGCACTGGACCAGAATATCAGACATTATCAATTGTTCCTCGTGCTGCGACACCTTATGATAGATATGGTCTCTATATATTGCTTTTCCCAACATATTAATAAACATACAATACATATACATTAGATTTAAATATCTTGTTTATTTGTCTTTCACTAAAATGTTGATTGTTTTATAACTGTTTACAATAGCATGACATATTATACTTTACAGATGTACTTGGGATCGTCTTATTTCTTAACGATGTACGGACAATAAATGGTAATTTATGTCAACAGAACAATGTGTGTGAGATTACGGATCATAGGTATTGTTAAACTCAAAAGTGATTATTCATTTGGTGAAAAGATATTAATACCATGCAATGTTTTTTTGTTTGTGGGGATTGATTCTACAACACAGTTCTCATCAACCCGTAATAGTTTCTGCAGGGAATGATATGGTTGATTTCTTTAAAGGAAAGCCACTAACATATCCTATCATTGGATTCACTTCTCTAAAAGTTACTGCACACAAAGGTTGATCATCATTCAAATGCAGCTATATATTATGTTTTTAATGTGTAATGATGTGTATTTATCTTTACAAATGCATTATCACCATTGCATATATCCAAATAGGCTTTGGTTTATCAACAACAATGTCTTCAAACTTCATAGTATCACAACCGGGGAAAAGGCAGAAAATCTCAGGCATTGGTTAGTTTAGAACTAATTATATCTAATAATCTTTAATACAATGCAGACTATTCTACATTTATTTGATGTATACTTTTAAGTAATTCCACCATTGTTGGAATTAAATAAATATTCTGCTTTAATTTAAAAGTGGTTTTTAATAAGATCTTCTGTTGAAATTGGGCATGAAAAAAATAAAAGTTTACTTGATGAGAGAAAGACACAGATCCAGCAAGCTCGAACACAACCAAAGGAACGCCGCTACGCGTCGATCGATTACATCAAATACAAAAAGGTGCATCGTTATACTTACTATTCCTTATCAAACCTCCCTCACTTATTAGCCCTATGAAGAAGGACACCTCTAACGATATAGAGTATTTCTATGTCATGTAGGCATATAACACAATCCAGGACGAGCGTTATTGTATTAGAGCATTTATTTCAAGCTGCAAATATGATGAAATTCGCAAATTCCTAGGATGTGAGTCATTCAACAAAAAAACAGATATCGATAGATATAAGGTATTTAATTGTCCATGGTGTCATAAGAAGGATGTTGTTTCTGTACCCAGGTATCAAATACTCTATAGGCTTGTTATGTCTATTGTATACTCTTGATTTCTGTATCTCACTTTTGTTTAAACTTAATGCAGATTAGCTTTAACATTCGATGTTGTTGATAATACAGGTTGTATTAGTCTTACAGCGTTCAATAGTGATGTCGCAAAGCTTTTCGGGAAAAGCATTGATGAATTATATGCACCTGCAACTTATGCAAGCATATTAAATGTACATTATTACAATGCGTATTCATACAATTTACTGTTCATGTTTATACATGTTTATATTATCTGGATGATATAACTGTAAATGAGGAGATATCAAAGTCACTAGAAAATAAGGCAATCTGTATACAAATTGGACCGATGACTGCACTATCAAAGAATGGTGTATTGAAATGGGTACTGAAATCAATCACATTTGAACCTGCTCCATCACAGCAACTTGAAGCACAACTAAACAAGATTGAAAACAACATTACATTTGAAAATGTATAGCTTAAGGGTAAAGATGTTGTTGATTCTTCACCACCTGTGAACGAATCTCATACACATATTTCCTCTATATCTACTCTAAATGTTGAACAGGTTGTTTCACAAACACCAAGTAATAATCCATCTATGATTGCTTCATCATCTTCAGTTAGTGCACCGATACCAAATGTCGAAGAGCGTGATGTTAATGTGCGTCTTGAACGCCCTGAATGTGCCACAATTCCAGATAATAGTATCAACTAAGACTCTGCTCAGCCTGATTGTGGATAAACTGTATTATCTAAATCTTTTAGAAAATCACCTGACTATGCAGTAGATTTTTTTGGAACTCGTTCATAATTACAATATTGAAGTACTCTGTTTCCTTAGCTTACTCTTCTTTTGTTGCACACATATAAGAGACTAGTAGTGTATATAGAATAATGACATGTTAGATGAAACTAGAAAATTATGTTTTATTTCAGTTAACTTAGGTATGACTAAACTTTTAGAGATATAACTCTTATGTACTTAAGCTTTCGCACAATCCTTTACTGATCACAATACTCATCTTTTTTTGTATTGGTCTATATTTAATACTCCCTCCGTTCTTTTAAGTTTTTCCACCTTATTATAACGGGTAGTTTCAAAAGTTCTTCCACTTTAGAATACTTTCTATTTTTGGATTAGCTTTTAGAGATATTTAATACTTTCTATTATAACGGGTAGTTTTCATCCCACTTTTACCCCTTAAAACCCCACTTTCCTTACTTCACACTACTATTTAATTATTTTCTTTCTCATACTTCTAATACAATCATTACTTCACACTACTATTTAATTATTTGTTCTCTCATACTTCCAATACAATCATCACTTCACACTACTATTTAATTAAATAAATAGCCAATACAATCTCGGGCACAATTTCGTCTCTGAAAAGATGCATTGTAGATAAGTACCTGAAAGAATAGAAATAGAAATACATTAGAACATGTTTGAGCTACTTTAAGTTTAAGTTTAAAGCAAGGATACATTAACAAACCACATTTTTAACAAAATACACAAATATATAACAAACTAATAACATAAACTTGAATAATGTAAAATTCACAAATAAAATGATATCTTTAGCACTAAATTACTCAATTACATGTTAAACAAAAAAGATATGAACTTGCAAATTAATAAAATAAATATAATTACCTTGATTTCGTGAGTTTATGCAATCTACAATGAAAAACAAAAAACAAAATTAGTATAATAAGAGTTGCCACCATTTTCGCATGTTTTCATGAACATCTTGCAAAACTTAAAGGTTTAACAAATTAAAAAGAGAAAAACTACCTTAATTTCGTGGGTTTTGAAGATCAACAAGACCACAAGCTTAATTTTTGAATATATGAACAAGAAGATGAAGATTAAATCAAGGAGCAGCAGTCGTGGGTTTATGAGCAAAGCAGCAGCAGCTGTGGGTTTTGAGGATGATGATGAAGATGAACAAAGAGAATGAAGATGACCAATGAGAATAAAGCTGAAACAACTATGGGTATTTTGTGTGCTTTGAAGATGAACAGTCGTGGTTATTTCGTTTGGAGAATAGAACAATAGTGAGTATGGAGGGTTGAGGGTTTTGTGAAAATATAACGTTAAAAGGAGGGTTTAATTTTTTAGAAGAATAGCACAAATGTTGCGGTCAAGGGAAGAACCGCAACATATACTCAAATTTCAAAATTTAACAAGCATTATTTGCTGCGGTTTTTCTCTTGACCGCAGCACATACCATTCATCATTTTTTTTAATGCTGCTAATGAAATAAACAGCAGCAAAAGATTCACAGCAAATACGCTTTTTTCCACCAGTATTTTTAGTATACACGTTATGTATAGGCTTCAAGGTATATAAAGATGATTGCAACAGTTTATAAGGAAGAACCCCATACATCAGTACAAGGCATGTGAAGTAATAAGATCAAGACCAGCAACTTTATTAATCTGTTGTGTTAGCTGTACTAATCTTGATGTAAAAAAATCTACAATTAATTTTATAATTATTTCATTAGCTTAATATAAAAATAGGTTGCTTTTATACAATGTATCAAATATATTTATCTATTGCATTTCAAAAGTTACTATATTCTTAGGCCATGACATTTTAACTAACTTTTTAGCATATTTAGTGTTGAAAGTAGGGCAATACTATTTGTTATGCATTCCAGAAAACAGCTACAATGATGAAACCACTCTTCAATAACTATTACAAATATGTAACCATCTTCTCATTAGTGTATTATAAAATTCAATATTTTTGTAATGAGACATATGAAACAACATTTGTGACAGAGAATGGTTTCTTGCATTCTAATCTCTTGGACCTGTTGTGCTGCACATATATAATGTACTAAAATTAATAATGAACAATCAAGTCCTTGATATGCTTGCAAGAAGTGGGACTTATCAGCGTATCTGATCCAGGTACAAATTAGCTAAATAAAGCGAAATATGTTAACACATTGTATCCAATAACGAGTTTAAAATCTATATCGTTTCTTTATTAAAATCTATATCATATATGTGCACGGCAGCTGATTCATCCAACCAAAGAATGCAAAAAAGAGTTATGTGTAGCAGAAACAGAAGAAAGAAAAGAATGAAAGAATATGTCTTATCTGTTTATAACTAATTTCCTTTAATATACAAATCCTAATAGATTGTCTGTGTAAACTTCAAACAATCTAGATATGATTTTGGTTTTACATATACACCCAAATAGCATTTTTGGTACATTGTGTTATAGCACTCTTTTTTGATTATTTTGTGCCAAATGACTATTATTATTGATGCATTTCATGGACAATACGCATAAATTTCAAATAATCTGTGTGAACAATTAATTCCCACTAATACTTATTTTGATTCATGCAGCCGACTTTATATCGTTAGGATTAAGATTTTAGCATTCCAACTCCAGTGGTGTACAGTCCATTACTATTGTTTTCACTCATTGTAGAATCATCCACTAATAGGAAATATCAGGTAATCAAAAAAAACATCAGATTGATAAAAAATAGAAGCATATAATGTGTTTTACTTAAATCATGCCAAATAAATCTAATACATGAATTCATATTAATACATGATCAATTCATGCACAATAAATCATTGATCAAAACCAAATCTAATACATGAATTCATATTCACATTGGAGCGGATTCATGTAACTCTTCATTCTGGCATAAAGAGAATACAATATGGAATTTGTACATGTTTCAATTAAAAATTGACTTGATTTTATTATTAAATTAATTAATCTTAGACCTTCTTTTGGTTTACTACATTGTTTTTTGTAGTGTATCAAAGCCAATTAATAAAGAAAAAGCACATATGTTCGCTGGTGCTGTTGCTTTGAGTGCTTTCAACCACCTTGCTATCTATCATGGCTACAAAAAATATCTAATGAATCTTCCTCTCATAATACAGTTCATTTTTTTTAGGATTAGTGCTTCTCCAATTTTAGAATACTACTTTCTAGGTTGCATTTGATAATTGTTGTTGTTTACTGTTATTGGAATGTATGATATGATATTGTTGATATTTTGTTCAGCAAGTATGAAGGACAGCAATTGTGCAAGGGTTAATGTGAAGGCCAGTAGCAGTAGCTATGTAGAAGATAGTATTGAGGTCAACAGTTGTAACCGCTCTGAATTATGAAGGCAAAGACTAATTGAAATTTAGTATAAATCAAGCGGAAACTTGCTTTTGCCAGCACAATAAAGGAGATTACTTAAAGGATAAACCAATGTCCAAGTAAAATACTTGAACCACAACCAAAGCAATATAACGGAAGTCTTAACTATCTAAAATAAAGGAAAATTACAACCAAATCGAAATGAGTCCAAAGTTCAAATACATCCTTAAAATAGTCCAAACTTAAACACCCCAACTAATAGTCTCTCAAATACAATAAAGAGATATAAACAAAGGGGGAGTCATACTCCAACTCGGGTTCATCTTCCGCTCGCATATCCATTCTTCGTCGAGGTGCCATAGGGGTTTACTCTAAAAACAAAACCATTGAAAAACATACAAAGCATAGTATCAGCAAAAAGGCTGAGTATAACACACTAGTGTCTGTCAAACAAGTTATTAAAACCTTTTTGATTTGAGTAAATTCATTTTGAAAGATGCTTTTTCATTTGATAAATCATATTATCATTCAAACTTAATTCAATGATTTTATAGTAATAATTCCAAGTTCTCATATTTCATCATAAACCATAAGATCTCAATTGATCCAAATCAATTTCAAACTCATATCATAACTTTTTACATGGGTACTCTGTGAGTCATCCTGTGACTCGTTTGGTAGTCGGTCTACCGTCCGCGACATGTCCGGCAAGTGTAACACAATGGTATTGTGAACAATACGCGCTCAGCATTGGTGAGCCGTTTAATCATGCACACAACATTTGTTGTGGCATATGTACCCGCCATTTAGGCTAAAATATTTTTGTATATAATATATACCTTGTAATTTCAATAGCATTTGAAAAGTCAAAAAAATATTAACATTTTCCTTATGATAAACATCTTTTATTTGCAACATAGCAAAACATATTTTCTTTACAACATAGCAAAAAAAATCAAATCATCATCTTTCCCATATGGGTAAAACATGCTTAATAATCATATCATCAAACATATCCTTTGTATTATATTGGGGCATCACTAGCATGTGTAGAAATGCATCGTAACAAAAAGTGATTAAAATCAATACGATTTTTCAAGGAAACCGCTAAAATGTTTCATTTCAATCCATCTCAAAGTAAATATAACTTGAAAGAGTTTTGAAATTCATTCAAAACAAATAGAATTTAGTTCTTAAGTACATAAAATCTTTGTCATAGGAGATTTCATAAAACACTATATTCTTAAATACGAGATAGTTTTGCCGGTAATAAAATCGATAATTGATTTACAAAATACATATTAATTCTCCAACAAGGCCCACATTAATCAAGTCATTATAATAACTTAATTAAAATGAATTTAAGGTTGTCCCATCAGATTATAATTGGTTGTACAAATTTATAATGATTTTACGATTATTTCGACAATTTAGGTATTTACCGTTATTTAAAAGATGTTTTAAATCCATAAAATTAATAAATCATCTAAGTAAAACTTATTTATATTATGAGACAGAAATTTTGGCTATTTTTACTCAAATTTAATTAACAATATTACGCGATTAAATAATTAAACAATATAAAACATAAATTTTTTATATAAGTCAATTTTTATTAAAATTAAGACCAAACCGCCAACTCGATGGCTTTGCTAAAAAGTAATATATATATATATATATATATATATATATATATATATATATATATATATATATATATATATATATATATATATATATATATATATATATATATATATATATATATATATATATAGGGTTAGCGTCTGCGAACCCATGTTAAATGCGAACCGTGCGAACAAGCATTCAGCAGCGTTGGATTTCAATTAACGGCTGCGATTTACACGGTCATTAATGGCAAAATTGTAAATATTGCGAAATAAAAATTTTAGGGTTTTGTTCTTCAAAAAGCTTTCTCTCTCTACCGAAATCGTTTCTCTCTCTTCCGAAAACGATTCTCGCGATTTTTCAGGTGAGATTTCAGCTACGATTTCACCTGGGATCACCTACAATCATAAAAACTACTACAAATCAGCAAAAAGGTAAGAAGAAATTAATAAAATCAAGTTCTTCCCTAAATCAATTGATAATAGCTTGAATTTTTTTTTTTATTTTCAATGCGCAGTTCAAGAAGGTATTGGCCATTTTAAGTACGATTGAGCTACAATCTTCAACAACATTCATCTACAAAAATGGTGAATCTTTTAGTCCTATTAGTCTTATTTGTTACAGTTTTTAAAATTTTAAATTTTTTCTAGGGTTTTGAACAATACAGTATTCATTTTAAAAGAACGAATCTTTTAGTCTTTTTTGTTAATTTTTGTTTACTATAATGTTGCTATATGATGTATAATTATTTAATTCATTCAAAAAAATATCATTACTGTTATTTTTTTTAAAAGTTCAAAAATGAGTGTTGTGAAAATGAGTGTTGTATAAATGATATACATTGTGCTTTATTAGTGTTATTTTTCGAAATATATAAGTTTCTTTTTAATAAAATGTAGTGTAATTATCTTTTTCAGGTTCAATTAGAAGAAATTGATGAATTAGTTATAGATAATGCTAGTTCATCAACACCTAAGCCAATATCTGATTTATGTTTAGCCTTATATGGGGAACCAAAAACAGTAATACCTCACTGTGAAGCTAAGTTCCTTCCTGAAGTAAATATGATATTTGATACATTAGATGATGGCTTTTGTTTTTATAAGAATTATGCAAATGCTTGTGGCTTTGAAGTTAGACGTTTTGCAGAGAAAAGGTCTAACGATGTTATAATAATAAAGTATTTTGTTTGTAATAGACAAGGGCAGAGAACTGTGAACTCTAAAACTACTAGAAAACGTTTGCATTCTCGTGTGAATTGTCCTGCTATAATTGGTTTTCGTAGGACTAAAGATGAAAAATATGTTGTTTTTAAGTTTGTAGAAGGTCATAACCATGGTTTTGCATCTCCTACTACTAGGTTGCATATGAAAGGTTCATCTGACATGCACATTGGAAAAAAAAGGTTTATATTTAATAATTTGAAGTTGAATCAAGGTCCCACTAGTTCATTTAGAATGTGGAAAGAGCAAGTAGGAAGCTACATGAGTGTTGGTTCATCCCTAGATGATTTTAAGAATTTTTATAGGGATTTAAAAGGATATATAAATGATGCTGATGGTCAAATGTTTGTTGAAATGTTTCTTAGAAAAAAAGAAAATTACCCTAGCTTTTTCTTTGACTTCGATGTTGATGAATCCAAATCACTATGTTTAGCGTTATGGGCTGACGGTACATGTAGAAGAAATTATGCTGTTTTTGGTGACTCTATATCAATAGATGCTACATATAGCACTAATAAGTACAATTTGGTGTTTGTGCCTTTCACGGGTGTAGATAATCATAAACGGTGTGTTACATTTGCCATTGGTTTAAGTAGCAAGGAGGATGTTGCATCATATACGTGGCTTTTTCAGACTTTTTTGAATGCTATGGGGGGGAAACAACCCTTTTCTATTATTACTGATCAAGACCCCGCTGTTAAGATTGCTTTACCCAATGTTTTTCCAAATTCTGTTCATAAGTTTTGTGTGTGGCACATAATGAAAAAGTTGAAGGACAAAGTATCTGTTGAATTGCGTAGTGATGAAAATTTTCTTAAACGCATTAATTATTTGGTGTACAATAGGGACAATGAGCCACATGAATTTGAATCCGAGTGGGCAAAATTGCTATTTGATTATAAGGAACAAAAGTTGGATGAAAATGTTTGGTTATCAACTATGTATAATATTAGAGAAATGTGGGTTCCTGCTTATTTTAGATCTATTTATATGGGTGGTTTGTTTAGGACTACATCAAGGTCAGAAAGTGAGAATAACTTTTTTAATTTTTTTATCAACAAGTTTCTCACTTTAGTCGAGCTTCAAATGCGATTTCAAAGCGCAATGGATGCACAACGTCATAAACTAGAAATACTTGAAAGTAAGGATAAGTTGTTTACTCCGCCACTTAAAACACCATTAATGTTGGAAAAACATGCTGCTTCCTTATATACTCTTGCTACTTTTTATGATTTTCAAGCTGAAATTTGCGCTGCTTGTTTTGAATGTGGGCTGGACAAACATCATGTTGAGAATGGTAAAGATTGCTTTTCAGTGATTTATTTGGGCAACAAAAGGCTTTTTATTGTTGTTTTTGATCCAAAAACACTTGAGGTGGATTGCTCATGTAAGATGTTTAGACGTGTTGGAATTTTATGTAGACATTCTTTGTGGGTTTTAAATGCTAAGGGTGTTAATAAATTGTCTGAGCAACACATTTTGAGTAGGTGGTCTAAACATGCTTTGAAAACTCCTGTATATGATGTTAATGGAGTACAGTTAATTGATTCTATTATTGATGATCCAAAAAAAAGGATATTAGGAGATGTTTGGAACGAAGTTCATCGTTGTGTTGGTTTGGCTGAAAGTAGTATAGATGATCTTGAAGGTTTATTGGACAAATTGAAACACTATTCAAGTGAACTTGTAGAAAAGAAAAAAAGTTTAGTCGAACAAACAAAAGATCAAGATTTAGAGAATTTTATTGGATGTAAAGCACCCGAAGTTATTAACATCCAAAATCCAAAAGTATCTTCAAATAAGGGCACTAGAAAGGAAAGTGATTGTAAAGACAAAGAGGCTAATAGGTCTATTATTCCAAAGCGCTGTAAAACATGTGGAAACATCGCTGGTCATAATAGTCGTACATGCCCAGACAAGAACAAAAAGTAAGTGCTTCTTGTATTTTTCAACTTAATTCTTATAAAAAATTATTGTTATCATTTTTTATTTATATTATTCAATTGTTTTTTTCAGAAATAATACAAGCAGAAAAAAGAGTACAAGATCAAGCAAGTCATGATTCTAAAGTATTTTATTAACCTTTTTGGGTGAGATTTTTCATTAAAAATATAATTGTTTTGATAACCTCAACATACTATTAAAATTTGTTATTTTGAACTTTGATTAGGTAAACATTTTGTGTTGCTGCTGGAGAAGAAGATGTTACTGCACACATCAAGATCAAAAAAATGATTAGACTGTAGTTTTGTACTAGTTTTCTACTAGAAATGTGTTTAGAAATATTTATGTAATTGTTTAGAATTATTATATCTAGAACATATGTAGTTTTGTACTAGAAATATTTTGTCTACTACATGTGGTTAAAAATATTTTGTATGATATTTATGTAATTGTTTAGAAATGTAATTGGAGATATTTATGTTTCTCTCTACTACATATGTGTTTCTTTATTCTACAAAAAGGTTTCTTTCAACTATGGATATGAATATTCTGAAAATTGTAATTGAAAGTTACAGTTTATCTTCAATATGAATATTAAAAAAATATTAAGAAACATTATACAAGTAGAAGTAAATACTACTATTATTAAATTCCAATAATCATATAAAGGAAGAAAAAAGGATACTTTTTGCAACTTAAGTGTTGCTAAACTTCATAAGACAATTATAGTTGAAAGAAAGAATTTGAAAAAGTACACATGCATAGTATTTAAATATAACATAAATTCAAAAGAAGACTAATATTAATATAAAACATGCATAAAACATACAGTTTCTAAGTTATATGTTACTAAAAGCTAGAAAACCGTTACTACTTTCATAAGTTTGTCAACCACATTTTGTTTAAACATAACATTTTGCTTTCATCACAAAACTAACATCATAATAAAGTTACATCATTTAAAAAGATTACACAAAAGAGTTTTTCAAAGACAACATTTGGTTTCATCAAATCATCTTCTTCTTTCCTTTATCAACATTAGCTTTCTTCTTTGCTTGCCCAACATTAACATTCTCAAATTCTTCCAATCCTAAGTCAAATGATGGAAAGTCAATATTAGAAGCTCTTGTCCTAACATCCATAAGTTTATCAACCACATCATCAATTTCTTTCCACACATTAGGATTACAAAGCCATTGTGAAAATGTTGGTGATAAAGAGTCTTTCCGCATATTCTGTCGACTTGAGCTTGTGGCTTCAGTAGCCCTTGCTTTCAATCTCTTGAAGTTATTCATATGATATTGAGTGACAATATCCATATTCCTTTTCATCTTAGCTAATTCCTCAATAACTTCCTGATAAAAAGTAACATAAAAAATCAGAAAAGAAACAATAAATTGTAGATCAGTAACATAAACATGAAAGTGAACTTAAAAATAACAGTCAGTAACATAAACATGAAGTTTAGTAACATAAACATGAAAGTGAACTTAAAACATGAAAACTTAAAACATGAAAAGTAACAGTCAGTAACATAAACATGAAAGTGAACTTAAAACATGAAAACTTAAAAAGTCAGTAACATTTGATAAACAGTCAGTAACATAAACATGAAGTTTAGTAACATAAAAAGTCAGGAACGAAGCAATATAACTGTTAAAAAGCTAACCTTTAATTGTTCGATAAAAAAAGTGAACATAAAAAATGTTTACAACATAACGTGAAAACTTTAATGACTAAACTTGAAAACTATGTAGAATACAAACAATAACTATAGCACATAAACATGAAAACTTTAATCACTCAAAAAGTAACATGAAAATCTCAAAAAGAAACAGTAAATGTCTTAAAAGACATAAAACATAACAGTAAAATAAGTAAACTCACATCTTTGGAATCATTATGAATCTCTTCATCAGTAACTATCTTGTACCCTTCTGGCAAGGGAATCGACAAATAATCATTTTGAACCACATTTGCTTGTTGAAAATCCACACTGTTCTTCTCTATCTTCTTTGAGGAGATTGGGAAAGTACAAGAATCAAACTCCCCCAGCCCCATGCATCTAGCTTTCAGCTCAGACTTGGCTCTCTCTTTCAAAAGATCGTATGTCCAATGTTGCACTAAGGGTAATTCTTTGGAAGGCCAAACTCCCCTCATACTGAAACGGTGATAATATGCCAACTCCAAAATAGTAACACAAACAGGAATGTATTTCAATTCCTTCTTTTGTGCCCTTCTAACATTTTCCCTTAACCTTTTCAACACCCAACCGCACCAATCTAACGAGCCTAAGGTAGCCACATCCTCTAAAGGCTTAACCAAACTCCAATCCACTTGTTTGTGAGGAGTGGGTGCTAAATAGGTAACCATGACATACATAATAAAAAATCGTTTAAAATCAGGACCCCCATCCCGCAAATCAGTAACAATCATGTCAAACAACTTTTGAGAAGAAATTTCCCTAGTGTGACAACTTAATTTCTCCCTCCACTGCTCAATCAAGTAGGTATCAGGATTGTTTTTTCTTTGCCTAGAAGTTTCAATAACAGGATTTGAATGACTTATTGGCAAACCAAAAATGTCACAGACATCAAATGCTGTTATTGTAAACTTAGTTGTGTCATTTACAATAAAAACACTTGTTTCTGTGTCATATTGTTGGATTAACCAACGCACAATCCCATGGAAACTTTTTAACAAATTAACATGTAACAACCCATCAAAACCAATTTCTTTTAAATCTTCTCGTTGTTTGACAGACATCATATCACACAACATCATAAGTCCCCCAGCATTCGAAAGCAAATGGAAAGATTCTTTTTGCCTGCCACGTAAATTATAAATGTTACTAACAACTAAAACTAATCAAAAGGCAACACAATTATCATCAATAGCAACTCATTTAAAACATGGGTACACAAAGATGTCAACTAGAACTTAATATTTACAACTCTTTGAAATCAAATGCACAATATAAGAGCAAATTAATCCACGTTTCTGTTAAAACTCTAACATGTCTTAAAATCAACATTCCTAAATTTACATGTCTTAAAATCAACAACTAAAACTAATCAAAAAGCAACACAATTATCATCAATAGCAACTCACTTAAAACATGCGTACACAAAGATGTCAACTACAAATTAATATTTACACCTCTTTGAAACAAATGAAAATCAAATGCACAATATAAAAGCAAATTAATCCACGTTTCTGTTAAAAACCTAACATGTCTTAAAATCAACATTCCTAAATTCTACACCTCTTTGAAAGAAACATGGGTACACAAATTTACATGTCTTAAAATCAACAACTAAAACTAATCAAAGAGCAACAAAATTATCATCAATAGCAACTCACTTAAAACATGAGTACACAAAGATGTCAACTACAAATTAATATTTACACCTCTTTGAAGGAGATGTAAATCAAATGCACAAACGTTTTTTGTTGGGTGTAATTTAAAGAAAAACATAAATCAATTTCAAATGCAAGGCATAATACTATAAATTGCTATTGAGTGTAATGTAAGAACAGGTCACATAAATAATAGATGTTATTAACAACCAAAACTAAGCAAAAAGAAACATAATTATCATTAATAGCAACTCAGGTAAAAGATATCAAGAAATTTTGATTACTCACTCGTCAGGAGGAATAACAATAACAGATGAAGATGCAACATTCTTCTTTCGGACAGAAGCTTTAGCTTTTTGAGAAGCTAAGCTTAACTGCAAAGCACGACTTCTAGTCATCCTAGAAGGCGATTGAATTTGAACAGCTACAAAAAAAAAATTTATTTTAAAGCAAAAAAAAAAAAAAAAAAAAAAAACTGTATATAACTTAAATTTCTTAAAACGCAAACCTTTTATTTGTTTTCTTTTCCGTTGATTAACAATTTTCAACTTTGGTTCAGTTTCTATATAGAAAAACAAAAAAAAATTAATTACAATAACACACAAGTAAAAAACAACATGAAAAAGTATAAAGTACAATAAAACAAAAAATACCTTTTTCTTCACTCTCACTATCATCACTTCCCGAATCTGATTGATTTTCATCATCATCGGATGAAGATTCACTTGAACTTGTACTACTAAAAATCTCGGATGAAACAAGATTTGAAACTTTTTTCATAGTTTAAAATCATAATAAAACACAAGAAAAACAATAAATATCTGGAAAGTAACACAAATTCAAATTAAATAATTAAATAATATATAAAAATAAAAAATAAAATTTATACCTTTAACTGCCTCCTTTCCTTTTCCACCTTCACTTGGAAGAACTTCCAGCTCTATACATAACAATATATAGCTTCAAGTTATAATATACAATTAACAAAGATTAAAAAGTATAAATTAAAGAAATATCTTAAAATTGAATACCTTGTTCAGGTACAACTTCTTCAACATTAGGTGTTTCACCTTCCTCATCGTCCTCATTTTCTGCAGGCTCGCTAGTTACCGATTCATATTCAGAAATACAATCCTCATTTCCTTGCTCATCAGGATTACCTTTGAAACAATAATTAAGATACTATAAGTATTCGTTTCATCATCAAATAAAATACGCACAACAAAAATAAAAAGTAACATGAATTTCAAATAAAGCACAGCAAAAAGATTAGATATTAACAGTTAAGGCAAAAAGTTTCATCTAGAATTAGGCATTCAAGTTAAAAATACCGTCTTTATCAGCCTTGGCATCAACTTCAATTTGAATCCCAATTGCATCTTCGGCTTCGCCTTGAACTTCCATAGCTTCATCTTCAGTTGTAACAGCTACATCATGTTGTATCGGAATAGTTTCTCTCAATGGATCTTCCACACCTTTATCAACATCAACAATTGTTTGAGTTTTGTTTGATGGTGATGTTATTTTCATCAAGTCTAATATACATATAGAATAATACATAAGAAAGTAACCATAAAAAATCAAATAAAAGCATAAAGAAGTACAAAGATGAAATGCATGTATAACAACCTTTTTGTTGGACAGCAGCTATATGTGGTTGAATATTAGATTTCTTCACATGAGCAGTGTCAATAACTTGATCTGGAATGCATACAAAAATATAGTAAAACACTCTATGAAAAATAACATAATAACAGTGTAAAATAACATAAAAATATTAAAACATAAGAAAATAAATTATTAAATAAGTAACAAGTAAGATAATACCTTTACTTCCTTCATTGACTTGCCTACGTTGTGATGAAGATCGAGTAGAACACATAGGCAATGAAAGAGTTTCTGTCAATGCCTCTTCCACAACTTTATCATCATCAACAATTTTTTGACGTTTAGTTGATGGTGATGTATTGTCCATCGAGTCTAAAATACATAAAGAATAACAAGTAAAGAAAAATAAGTAAAATAACAGTAAACAAGACAGCAATAAGTAAATTTTGGACCTTCTTTTTCAGGCTCTTCATCAAGAACTTCAGTTATACCAGTGATTCTATTAACAAAAACTACACCCTGTTCTGTTATAATAATTATAAAAAGAATAAGTAAAATTCACAAACAACAAGAAAACAACAACTTGAAAATATGAAAAATTAAAAATATATAAAGATAAACCTTCATGTCCACTATGAGCAATGATCTTTCCTTTGTTAACCGTTTCTGCAACATTTGATGTTGTCGCTTTGTCAACAAACTTGGCGCTTTTTTTCTTTCGCATTTCCTCTTTTCGCTTTGCAATTAGTTTGTTAATACTCGTAATCTCACTTCTTTCAGGAGACCGCTGAGAATTTCTAGTGACAACCATTGTATATAATCTAAAAACACAAAACATACACGAAACAACAAACAAATATAAGTGTTCAAAACAAATAACAACACAAAAATTTCATATAACAACACATAAACCAAACAAAACAGCAAATGTTGCAGACAAGGTTTATGAGTTCATACACAAAACAAAACAGATAAAAACAATTGACGAACAAAACACATACTAATCAAAGTAGATTTATGAGTTCATAAACAAAACAAAACAAAAACAAAGACAGAAAACAAAACGACGAAAAATAAACAGAGAAACACATTAAAACACGAAAATAACAAAAAACATAATGAAAACGATGAGAAATAACATGAAAACAATGAGAAAACGATGAGAAATGACAAACAAAAACACTACCAAAATCGCATGAAACTGACAACACTGCAACTGCAGTTAAAGAAATTCACAAATTGAAGAGAATGAAGAACAAAACTGAAAATCGTATCACAAAATTGTGAAAAGCAAGTGCAATTAAACAAAATCACAAATTGAAACCCTAACAAAACAAAACCTAAATAAAAAACTGAAAAATGAAGAACCAAAAAAAAAAACCGAAAAAGCAAGAATGCATACCACTAAATGAAGACCGAAGAAAAAGGGAGTATGAAATTGAAGAGAATCGCAAATGATGAATGTTGAGAGAATCGCAAATTGAAGATTAAATGCAGAGAATCACTCAGAGATCAAAGAGAGAATCGCAAATGAATGAATGTTGAGAGAAGTTCAGATGAAAAGCAAAAAGATAGTGAGAAGTTCACTCAATTGAATGCAAATGAATAACGTACAAGAAACTGCAAAATATTTTGCCGCGTCAATCTTGGCCGTCCATTCAAATCCAACGCACCAGAATAAAAGTTCGCACAGTTCGCAAATAAGAGAGGTTCACACCTGAACTTCTCTCTCTCTCTCTCTCTCCTCATATATATATATATATATATATATATATATATATAATACATATATAGTATATATTATATATATATTATATATATATATATAATATATATATATATATATATATATATATATATATATATATATATATATATATATATATATATAATATATATATAATTTTTTAATATATATTTATATATATATATATATATATATATATATATATATATATATATGTATGTATATTTTACAAACCATCCTACGTGGACTTTAGATGGGGAATTAACACTATGTTTGGATAGCAAATTAGAAGAGAAAAGAAAGGAAGATAATGGAAAGGAAAAGGAAGAAAGGTGTTTTCATTCCAAATTTTTCCTCTTTAGGAGAGATTGTCTTCTTAATAAAACTTGTTCAAATTTTCCTTCTAAATTCCTCCCCTCTAAATCCCTTCCTTCCCAATTTGTTATCCAAACAAGGGATACCTCCTCTCTCCAAATCTCTACCCTTCGTTTTCCCTCCATTTTCTTCAATCCAAGTACACTCTAACACTATGTTTGGATAGCAAATTAGGACAGAAAAGAAAGGAAGGGAAGGGGAAGAAAAGGAAGGGAAAGGAAAGGGAGGGATAAGGATGGAAAGTGATATTGTTTGTTTAGAAGGGAAGGAAAAAGGAAGGAAAGTGTTTTCCTTCCAAATATTTCCTCTTTAGAGAGATTGTCTTCTTAATAAAACTTGTCAAAATTTTTCTTCCAACTCTCTTCCCTTCCAATTTGTTATCCAAACAAGGGATACCTCCTCCCTTCAAATCTTCCTTTCCTTTCATTTCCTTCAACACTCTAAATGTCAAAATTGTTGCAATAGCGAAAAAAATTATACCAAAGCAAACCGCCATCTTAGATGGCGGTTTGGTATTTATAATAATTTTTCCTCTTTCATATCAAATCGTTTTCCTCCATCTTAGTTTATATATATATATATATATATATATATATATATATATATATATATATATATATATATATATATATATATATATATATATATATATATATATATATATATATATATATATATATATATATATATATATATATATATATATATATATATATATATATATATAGGGGTAGGATCAGGTTAAA